>JAJONR010007832.1:0-45430 GCA_029582245.1 Solanum etuberosum
CCCCCCCCCCCCCCCCCCCCCCCCCCCCCCCCCCCCCCCCCCCCCCCCCCCCCCCCCCCAATCTTGATAATAAAAAAAAGAGAAGGATAAATCATTAGTTGTTTTTTCAGCAGCATATGCATGTAAAAAATTGCTCTTGTATTCATGGAGGAAGTAAGGTAAAGAATTGTTCCTAAATTATGTTAAATGAAATAATTTGTCTTGCGTTAATAATTGAGTTCAAATACATTTTATCATTGCTAGTTGATATTAGATATAATTTTAAACTATATCAAATAAAATAACTTTGTTTTTATTTTTTAACGATAGAAATTTAGCCCCCAATAAAATCACAGGTCATATAATTAAGGATAGACATTTTTAACCGAAGACAAATTTAAACTTTTAACATAATTAGTTTAAGATAAATTTGACTATCCCCTAATTTTGAATTTTAACTTTTTTTTCTTCTTCTTATTTGTCTCTCCTCATCGCCATTTTCATCATAAATAATTAGATTTTTACTAGAAAGTGTTAAAATATAAAAAGTAAACTCGTGGTGAATTTCAAACTTGTGGAACTCTATCTATTCCATCTCTCGAGCCCCGAAGAAAATCCCCTACCCTTCGGACTCCCCCAACAAACTTTTCTAATGGAAGACAATATCATTATATATGTATTAAAAAACAAATTGCCTACAATTAAAAAGTATCATTTTTCAGTGAATAAGTGTTGATCGATACTTTCTAATACATATAATTCTGAAACTGTTTATCATCACCTCCAACACCATTTTGTCTTTTATTTTCTTTTCATTCTATGTCATTCTACGATTATCTACATTATAAAAAAAGAATGTACTAAACGGGTTGAACATATTTCCATACAAATATAAAGTCACATGATGATCGAAAAGGTAAAAAATGTACTCTACAATTTATTTGATATAATTTAAATTTTATAATTTTGCCCAAAATCAAACAGAAAATCTTCAAAATTTTATAAAATTTACATATATAAAATTAATATATATCACAATAAATAACAATTTAGATACTTAGAATGTAGGGTATAAAGTATAATAATTGCTATAATAGAATATAAGATTATTTTATCTCATGTTTGGTTGGAGATATTTATTTCACTTTTTGTATCATTGTGATGAAATAATTTATTTCGAAAAAACTTATTAATTGCTACCAACCAAACGACCCTTATTACATTTGGCGGCAAGAAAGCTCCCTTCTCTGCCAATACAACTCAACAATCTCAAATTCTATATAAACTCCATACACACTAGAACCATTTGAGCGCTATCTGTCTTTCCAATATCACAGTTCTGCAATAAAATTCTGATATTTCACCATACAATTTCGCTCCCAATTCAACTCCAACAATGGCGAATTCGCAGTCTTCTTCTCAAGATATAATCAGCATGGCCAAAATCTCCCGAACCCACACCACATTCTATAGTATTCCTTTCTACAGAGACCAAATCGAAGTAACAGTTACAAAGAAAGGTTCGGAAGTGGATCGATGGATTCGGCAAACAGTTCAAATTCACCGTCAAAGACTCCGCAAACTCCTCGTCGGTCTCGACGTCGAGTGGCGGGCGACTCGAAACCCCGCCGAAGAAAACCCCCCTGTTGCGCTCCTCCAGCTCTGCGTCGGCCACCGCTGCATCATATTCCAACTAATTCACGCAGATTACATCCCGAATTCTCTCTTCTCTTTCCTCGGGAACCCCAATTTCAGCTTTGTGGGTGTGAGTGTTAACGGCGATTGTGTGAAATTGTACGAGAATTACACGTTGTTTGTGGCGAACCCAGTCGATTTGAACAAGCTGGCGATGGGTGTTTATGAAATTGAAGCGTATGGGAGAATTGGGTTGAAGAGAATGGCGCATGAAGTTCTTGGGAAAGTGATGGAAAAGCCGTATCATGTTACGATGAGTAATTGGGATGCTGAGGAATTGCTGTATGAACAAGTTGAATATGCTTGTATTGATGCTTTTATGTCTTTCAAGCTTGGGATGAAGCTGTTCTACGAGTCAATCAACCCCAGGGAGTTGTATTGATTTTTGGTATCTTGTACTATTACAAACCTGTATGATAATCTTGAATAGTATATGATTTTCTTGATACTGGTATGGAATTTGTGTTGATTTTCTGAGCCATTATAACTTCTTTACTGTGTACATGGAGAAAATATTTTTCATATTTTTTTTTACATTTGTTTGATCAATTTTTTTGGAAAACATATCACTCAAGAAAGCAAATTTGAAGTTTTCTTAAGAAATTTTATTTGAGCAAGTGATCTTTTGAGTTCACGTGAATTTATGTTTATTTTTCGAGATTAGGTATACAATCAATATTTTCCTCATTAATAAATACTTAGAAAAGTGTGTGTGAACCCAAAGCTCAAGTGAGCTCCTTGGTGCAATGCTCCATGAGTGTTAGAAAAGATATTGCAAGCCCATGAATTATTTATATATGTGTTATCTCTCTAATTATTGTTTCAATTAGTTCTTCGATCTATTTATTTATAAGTTTGATTAAATTTTTTATCAAAAAATTGAAATGAATAGATCAATTTTTCATTTTCTAAAAAAATAAAATAGATCAAACGCCTCGATTATATT
This sequence comes from Solanum etuberosum, assembly GCA_029582245.1. Classification (NCBI taxonomy): domain Eukaryota; kingdom Viridiplantae; phylum Streptophyta; class Magnoliopsida; order Solanales; family Solanaceae; genus Solanum; species Solanum etuberosum. Next base: position 2,621 of record JAJONR010007832.1, read on the forward strand.
AAAAATATTTGTAATGATCGAACTTGGTCAATTTATATTCAATTTTTGGCACAAAAAGATGGATCGAACTCTTTTTTTTAGGGGGAGCAAACGGGTCGATAAAAGTTGGTATACTTTGGCAAATTTGAAGGACTAAATATAAAAAAAGAAGAAGTATAGGACTAAATATTTGAAATTGTTCTTTCATGGGCCCAAGTGGAAAACCCGAAATGAACACCGGAGGTTGAAGTGTTAAACCCTAAACCCTAACACTCTCGCCGGCGAGTAAATTGACATTGCAAATCACTCGCACAGTAGGTCTGTTTTCTTCTGAATTCTGATTGTTTATCATTTTTTAATTACTGTATATCCTTGATAAGCCTAAGTTCTTTCATTCAGTTCAAATTTGTAGCATGTATTTGTACATTAACAACTCTGATTGGTGCTGGGTTCGTGAAGAAATGAACGTTTATTTGGTGCTTAAAAAGATAAAAATCATGTTTTTATGCTAACAATGGCGAAATGACAATAAACCAGAATAATGTGGAAATTTGTAGCTTTTATGGAAGAGAAATTTTTAGAATTTTAATAAATACAAGAGAGTTTGCTTTTTGTGCTGAAGCTGGGGAATCATTGGGCAATGTATAGCTGGAATTGAGAAAGAGTAGTTAAGGTCATGAATTTAGTATTAAAAATCTAAATTGAAAGAGGTGTATATAAGGTCTGAAAGTACATTTACTATTATTCCAGGTCATTGATTTAGACTCTATGGTGAAGTATTATGAGGTCTCAGGTTCAACTTTCAGCTCCAGTAGAAGCAAATAACACTAGGTGATGTCTTCCCATTTGCCTAAGCCTGGGTGGACAGAGTTTCTAGGTACATGCGCTGCTGGGAAATAACTTGTACCTGGTGGAATAGTCGAGGTGTAAGCAAGTTGACCCGTATAAAAAAAGAGAAGTGTGGTGAAGTACATTTGATGTCTAATTTGTTGTTACAATGATTTTAAGACTCAAATATCTTAAAATGATGTGTTATAGATGTGCCTTGTTTTTAGATTTTTCTTTTTATGGCTATCTCATGTCTGTTCTTCTTTCAAAGCAGGCAATACAAAATGTGTCTTTGCTAAGAATAGAAATGTTGCTCCATGTGGTTCGGAGATCTTATGCTGCTGTTCGCCCTTTATCGACTGAAGCTGCGACAACAGTGAAGTCCACAAGATCAGGAGGTGGAAGTGGCATTACCACTAGTTTAGAAGGTGGCACTGGTACTGCCACAAGTACTCGTGGCAGAGACACGCTAGGGAGGAGGCTTTTGAGCTTGATCTATGCAAAACGTAGTGCTGTCATTGCTATAAGCAAGTGGAAGGAAGAGGGGCACCCTGTCCGCAAGTATGAGCTCAATCGCATCGTCCGGGAGTTGCGAAAACACAAACGATATAAACATGCCCTTGAGGTTTCTCTTTCTTCTCATTAACTGTTTCATGATTTACTTTGAATCATTTATTTCTTAAGCTTATAGTGGTAGTGTATTGCAGCACTGGAATACTTTTTCTTCGACCGTTTTCTACCTAACTTCTATATTTTGCCATGAAAATTGCAAATGATGGATGGGCTAGGGTAGGAACTGTAAATTATCCATTTCTGGTGTTGAATATTCAAGTGAATTATTCTATGTGGTTAAATTGCTGAATACGAAGTCATTGTATACGGTGCCACCTTAGATTTTGAACAAGGGAGTTACTAATCCAAGAAATGGTGTCATATGATTGCGAAGGTAACTGCTTTTTACAGTATTCCCAGTTGCTACAGAGTCTCCTCACCTACTGAAGGAATTGCTAGAGTCTCCAAGCTTGCTGGAATTCCTTAGATTATTGCAAATAAGAACTATGACCACTGACCAGTTAAGAACGGAATGCATGTTGTAAAAGCTTAATACAAACATGCATTTTATTTTTTCTACTGTTTGTTCTTGTTTTGTTTTAATTAATTATTGTCCTTGCTCTTGATTAAGTGTCTCATAGTTTTCTAAAAAGCCCTTGTGAGAAAATCATTGTTTTCTGAAAAGCAAGGTGACATGCCACTTTTAATAGCATTGAAATCTGCAATGTTAATGGGGTTATGTTTACAGGTTTGTGAATGGATGAGGGTACAAGATGATATCCAACTATTATCTGGTGACTATGCAGTTCATTTGGACCTGATTGCAAAAGTCCGTGGTATGAACAGCGGGGAGAAGTTTTTTGAAGACCTACCTGATAATCTGAAGGTCCAGACCACCTATACTGCCCTTCTCCACACCTATGTCCAGCATAAGGACACTGCTAAAGCTGAGTCTTTGATGGAAAAAATGTCCGAATGCGGTTTTTTGAAGTACCCTCTTCCTTATAATCATATGCTTACCTTATACATATCCCAAGGGCAACTAGAGAAAGTTCCAGGCCTGATTCAGGAATTGAAGAAAAATACCTCTCCTGATGTTGTCACATACAATCTGGAGTTGGCAGTTTTTGCATCACAGAATAATGTTGAAGCTGCAGAGAAAGCGTTACTTGAGCTAAAGAAGGCAAAATTGGACCCTGACTGGATAACGTTTAGCACATTAACCAACATCTACATTAAAAGCTCACTTCAGGATAAGGCAAATTTAACTTTGCAAGAAATGGAGAAGAGGATTTCCAGGAAGGCTCGAACTGCATATGCTTCTCTCATTAGTTTGCATACAAATCTACAGAACAAGGATGAAGTTTGCCGAATATGGAAGGAGATGAAGTCAATCTTCCGTAAAGTGAATGATACAGAATATAGTTGTATTATATCTTCTTTACTGAAGCTGGATGAATTTGGAGAAGCAATGAATCTGTACACTGAATGGGAAGCTGTTTCTGTGACCAAGGATACTAGGATTGCAAATTTAATTCTTGCTGCTTACATTAACAAAAATAAGATGGAAAAGGCTGTCGATTTTCACAACAGAATGATGCAGAAAGGCATATCTCCTAGCTGCACCACTTGGGAGCTTCTTACGCGGGGTTATTTGAAGCAAAAGGAAATGGATAAAGTTCTCGAATTTTTCAAAAAAACTGTTACAAGTGTTTCAAAATGGGATCCGGATGCAAAGATGGTTCGAGAGATGTTTCATGTAGTTGAAGAGCAGGGCGACATTCAGGTAGCAGAACAGTTGCTAGTTACCCTTCGACACGCTAAGTATGTGAATACAGAGATATATAATGCACTTCTCCGAACTTATGTGTCTGCGGGTAAGATGCCAATGATCGTTGCAGAGAGGATGAAAAAGGATAACGTGGAGATTGATGAGGAAACTCAGAAGTTAATTGGAATAACTAGCAAGATGACTGTAACTGAGGTTCCAAATGGAGTTGCTTAAGAATAAGGCTGGACTTTCAACTTTGTAAAATATTCAGATCTATGCACAAGAACTTGTATCCAAAGCATCTACTCGAAGCAAGATTGATGGATCCATTGAATACCAATTTTCTCTCTTTAAATTATTCGATTTGATTTCGTCTCACTCGAAACAATGGCAGAACATGCAGATTCTAATTTCTCTGGTGGATGAAGAAGTACAAGGGTTCTAGTTTTCGCCGCGAGAATAGTTCATTATTTGTTCATATTTCACTCTCAAAGTCCGTCTTGAATCAGTGTGGCCTGAAGAATAGAATAAGCAGACAGCTGATATGATAAATCCCTAAATCGAACATCATAATAGAATTCCGAATTCATTAAGATTAGTAACAAAAATAACATGCCTGTTTGAGCTATGAGAACTTGACATCCTCAAACAACTGTGTAAAATTTCTATCATCACTGAAATATTAAGGTTGGAATTTACAAAATAAACAAACTCCTTCGAGGACAAGTGATATATTTTCAAAGGAAAAAAAAAAATCCACCAGACAGAAGCAGAAGCAGACATCCCTAATGTCTGACCAGATTGGGTGCAACTTGACTAATTCCGCTGGACAGAAGCAGACATCTTAAACACAACCGGGGCTAGTAAACAGGAGAGTACAGACTGTCGCCAACTAAGAGATGATCCCGCAGAATGTACAAGATTCCTGATAGTAAAAGTATCTCCTCTGGGTGTTTAAGCTATAAAGTTGAAGAAGTTCTAGATTTTCTCATGTTTTCATCTTGTGAGGCTGTAGGTGGTAATGTGGAAGATGAGATCGCAGCATGGTAAGAAGAAGATGCTAGCTGTGCAAATGCTGGAACGGCACCACCTGTAAGGTTTCAACGATGGAAAGAATGTCAAATGGAAAAAATTAAGGGAATACATTCAAGATTTACTCATGTCAGGAGCATACAATCTAGAAACAATAATAGGTAAAACAAAAAGCAAGTTATTTTACAGAGTAGACGAAGGTAAACGCTTGGAAGAAGTAAAGTTCAAACCTGCTAGCCCTGCACATGCAGATGAGAAAACAATCACAGGAGGAGCCTGCATAAACCCAACAAAAAAAATTACAAAAACAGCATTTATACCGTCTGTGAAAAAAGCTACCGAACAAAAATAAAACCATTCAAGGAAAAAGAGCACTAGAAACAACCAGAGAATAGGATACAACAACATACCCATTGTAATCCCACAAGTTGTAATACTTTTGTCAAGTATGTAGATATGCTTTACTATTGCCTAAATTATTTATGACTTGAAGGTAGTGCTGACAATATATAGAATTTACAAGATGGAAGCCTAGTGCATTTGAATTTTGTAGTTCCAATGTATGCTAGTATCTATAAGCTTAATTGAGAATTCATTACAAACTTCTTCTAAGCCTCCTTGTACAGTATACCCTTTGTATCTCGCAATATAAAAAAAAAAAAGAAAAAAAAAAGAGAGAGAGAATAATAACTTACACCAACAAGGAAATGCAACCACATAGGTCCTTTAACCCACCTTCTAACAATCGGCATCACTGCAAGTGAGAATCAGAGGAATAAGATAGAGATAAGACATGTTGGTTAACATTAATATGATTGTCATTCAGACAACATTTTCACATCAACGTGGATACCAGGTCCATTAAAAAAACAGTTATGCACAGTATTTGTACATAAATGAATCATCTCAGATTTGACATGTCTATTAAAAAAACAAATTCCTCCATATAAAGTCGGAAAAAGATAGTATTTAGGATCCAGTACAGATATGAACTTGATTAAAAAGGCTCAATGACTCAAGAGATGTTTCCATGACAGGCATACGTTATCCTCAGACTACTATAGAAACCAGAAATGCATCTTCTGTAAAGTAAGAAGAATGATTTACAAAGAAACCGCATACTACCAAAGATCTTTGCTCATCTTTTACACATTTTTAGTGCATGTGGTGTTGTTCGTCAGAAATCCTTTAATAAGTGCACTGTAAACACTAAACAGTACTTAACTACTAATAAGAAGAGATTAGAACATCAACAGTAAAAGAAATTTAACAGCAAACGTTCAACTGAATTGTTAAGAGTTCGACGGTTCCTTTCCTCTTCTTCTGTGATAGGCAAGATTTATGCAATAATTGATTTTATAAGAACTGATTAAATCATGATAGATGGTCAATAATTAGAAAGTTGCCACAGCCTAGGAGGGAGTTATATGAAGCTAAAAAATGTGAGCTTCTTTAAATACTCTTCTTAAAGAAGAACAACAGCAGGAGAATGTCGAGATCCCATCAATTTGCAGTTTCTCAATAAGGAAAAAATGATGTTAATTAGCCTCAAATCACGTAAGATGGCCAACCAGATGCTAAATTAAAGTCCAAACCTTTGGAAATGGCGCTTAGGAGATGCCAAAGGCAATTTTTATAAAAAGAGAGAACAGAACATGGAATTTTCCAGTTTCTTGGATTATCATTAAAAGAATAAGACATCCCATGTTCCTCCCAAACTAAGAATAAGGATTTCCTTTGAAATGTAATTATAATTAGTCAAACTCTGAAATCCCAGAAATTTGAGGCATATTCCTCAAAAGGTTAGGAGACATTTGCAACTTAGATTGAACGTTTAAGTGACCCAGGAATTTCTGAACATTGTAAAGAAAACAAATATAGAAGCAAATAAGGACATTCCAGATATACAAAAATAAAGTTCCAGAACCAAAATTAAATCTTTGACATCTTCCATTAGATAATATAGGTAAACCAAACAGCATGTTGTAATTATATTATTGTCGAGCCCTAAGAGAGAAATGTTTTAGGTGATAGAACCAGTGAGTGAATAATGTAGAAATTCTCCCCATTTTATATTCATAGTTACTTTCATCATGTTACAGCATGGTTGGGTTGCTATATGAAGTAGATTATACAACAAGTCAACAACTACATATTCATTCAAACTAATTGAAGTCGGCTATATGAATCACCAATATACATTTTGCTACATATAAAGCAGATTATAATCAATACACAATATTTTACCTCCGAAAGGGGGTATAAATACATACAACATGTTAGCAGCAAGGATACGAATACAAAAAGAAACTAAGGAAGATGGTCAAAATACTGCAATGTACCATGGTTGAAGCCATAGAATGCACTTGTAGTACCACCAACTGCAGAACCAATCTGAAATATCAGGGAAGTAGTTAAGTAAGGGGGAAGGGGGTGGGGGGGAGATGAATTAGGACAAGCAGATTTAGTAACAAAATCGGAATGTAATAAAATACAAACCGCTAAGGCAAAAATTTTAAAACTGTCCCAAATTATGCTATAGATTTTCTACTGGCGATTTCATCAAACACTTTTTAAATGGGGGTGGGATTCAGATAACATTTAACACATCTCTAAAATTGTTAGTATTTTTATTTTATGTAACTGTCATATGTTTCAACATTCAAGAATTAAAATTTATTTAACAATTCAACTTCAAATACCAATGTTCTCACTATAACCAATTTTTCAAGTGTGAATTCTTCAAATTTTCTTTTACTGCTAATGCTTTACACTATGCATATGCAATTTAATTTGTCAAATCCAGTGGTCTACTCAAATTGTGCACCATAAAATAAGGAGAGAACCGGATTTTATCATTCAAAAATTGGAAAAACAAAGTAGTGTCAACGTATATCATTGATATCGAACCATAGAAAAGCTATCCCGGATTAGAGGCGGAACTGTCCACTCGCTTGTCTCCTGCAATGGAAAGAGAGAATCACTCATACATATAACATTGTATTAACACTCAGAAATACGATGAAAAAACACACAATTTTTTTTAAAAAAAAAAAGAGTACAAGAATCAGTTGTTTACCATCTCCTTAGAAAGAGGACCGGCGCAATGTGTACATCTCATATTACTATAACTATTTTTGTTCATTTTGTTATAAGATTCTTTGTCTCTTCTAGAAGTTGGTTCATTTGTCATCACCAATTCTACAGAATCTCTGCATACAGGTTCGATTAGAATGAAAGTAGCACAAATATCATATTAAAAGATAGCAAGTAAAGAAATAGTGCACAGGTTCGATTAGAATGAAGGTAACACAAACACTTGAGCAGAATTAAATGCTTAAAATGTTATCTCAGTCCTTTAGAATAACACCGTGATGCTTAATGTTGGTGCTACACCAGTTGAGTATATTTGTTACTATTTGTACTTTAGACTTCAAAATAAAATTAACGAATTAGACCTTGACCTATATGCAAACGGGTTTGGCATTACACCACAATGTAGCTATATATTCCCAACCCTCTTGATCTGTCAGGAGTCAGGACGGGAAGTATGGTGCAGCATCTTTCATAAATGAGCATGCAAGGGACTTACATCAGCATCCTTGGGGATCCAGCATATCCAACTTTTAATCCCCATTAGTTATAGAGTGATAGCATTAAAAAATCCAACTTTTTAAATCCCCATTAGTTATAGTTTTTTTTTAATAGTGTGTCAGCAATTAAAATATCTAACTATTATTACTATCTTTATGGCAGATAGATAACTTGTTGATTCTGATGCTTCAACGGTGTGTCATAACGCATGCCATGCAAAACATGGACAATTGGGGAAAAAAGAAAGTTGGGATCCTTTGCCTAATCTACTCAACAAAGTATTTTATCATAACTGTAAAAATGGGAGGAAAGTACTCTAGGTTGTGATATAGAAATATCCAAGCACCTTGTATGATTCATGTCCAACCTTAAATACTATGCAGAGAACTTCATTCTCCTCAATAATTAAACACTACTTCCCCCGAAGAGACAAAAACACTAGGTGATTATTCTCATCTGTCCAGTCCCAGCCTTGGTGGATTGTTGTTGGGAGGTGATAGGTATCTAGTAGAATTAATCGAGGTGCACACAAGCCAGTCAGGACACCACAATTATCAAACAAAAAAAAAAACTTAACACTACTTGAACCTCAAAAGAATAGATGGACACAGAGCTGCTTGAGAGGGAGAGAGAGAGGACCGCACTGAAAATTGGTTCTTGTTTCACAATTAGACAGTGTATGAAACAAAACAAAAAACACTTCCAAACCAGATGCAAATCATAAAATTAATTTAGGAACACAGGTAATTGAAGATAAAAAATAAGCTTACCCAAACACAACGCCGCCGGAAACTCAGAAAGAGAGATAACTTCTCAAATCATACGTTAAGAGTTCAGCTCAGATTTTCCAATTCGGAGAATTATAATGATTTTAGGTTTAGAGTTTGGGGGGCGTGGATGAAGAAAGAAGGAGAAGAATAAAAGGAAAAAAAAATATTGTTTTACAATAACAAGTAAAAGTAAATTGCGCGAAAAAGAAAAAAAAAGTGCCATCAGTAATTTTTGTATTTATTTTTACAACAATAAAAAGGTTTTACTCCCTCCGTTCCTATTTACTTGTCACCAATTTAGATTTTACGTCCCTTAAGAAAATAGGTAAATTTACTATTGTACTCTTATTTCTTATTTAGTGATCTCTTGAAATAAAGTTTTCAATAAATTGACATAAATTAATTTATTTTGATTAATTAAATTGACAATAAACATGAATTAATCACTTAGTTTTCTTGTGTTGGTCAAATTCATACTTTCAAGGATATAATAGAAAAAATAATACTCACTCCATTTCAAATTAATTGAATTATTGAGATGTTTCACACCCTTTAGGAAAAGATAAATTAGGTATAATTTTCCATTTTTACTCTTATTAATTATTGTCAAACTTATAATTAAAATAACTTAACATTAATTATAATAACTAATTCCAATACTAACTAATGAAGAGTAAAATTGAAAGAATATTCTAAATTAGTCTTGAAGATTAAACAATTAAGTTAATTTGAAAAATAAAAAATATCTCAGCAATTCAATTAATTTGAAATAAATAGAGTATTATTCCTACATTAATTTTGTGAAATGAAAAATATTTAGGAGGAAGCAGGACATAAATAAAGATATTTACCAATTAATCAGCCTAGGGAAACTAAAACCCAAAGTCGGCGGTTAAGCCCCTAAACGACACCGTACAGTCCCTTTGAGCCCAGCGTTGTGTGTGTTTCTATCCCTTTTGCATCTTTCTCTTCGAAAAGATTCATAAAGATTGGATTTTTATAGATATTTTTGGTGAATAGACTAAAAACAAGAACGTAGACAATCTTTATCCTTCCAGATAATCTAAAGGAATCCATGGCTACTGACCACTCTGATGATTTAGACCAACTCCTTGACAGTAAGTATCATCACCCTTTTCCCCATTTATCTATATGTATCTGTTTTTATCTGTTTGTTGATTGCATACCTTAGAATTACATGTGACTGAATTGAATTGGGTAATTCAAAGCTACCCTTTCCCCCGTTTATCTACAGGTATCTGTATTTAACTGTTTATTGGTTATGGGGTTATTCAAATTACCCTTTTCTTGCGCACAAGGGTGTGGTCTAGTAACTACTGGTCAATAAAGTGGGTTAGTAACTGTAACGAACTCAAATCTAATGTAACAGTTATTAACTTCTCAACTATATTAACAAGACTAGAGTTCAATTACAAATCCAGAAACTAAATGCAACAACACAAATAGCAAAACCCAAACAGAATTGTAGAAACACTAAACGTAAGAACTCGGGAATTGATAGACGGTAGAAGGGAGATGAGAAGCTTAGACTCTAGAATTGGGGATGAGAAACACAGAAATGCCTTTGCACATAATTCATACCATGCCCTCTGATAGTGATGCCCTGTTCTATTTAACGACAACCAACGTACCCTCAGTCTGGATCCCAAATTACCCTTTGTGAAGGCCTGGCCTTGTTGCTTTTATTGGGCCTACTTGGTCCAATATCTATGTGAGATATCCTTGTTGGTATCCTTATTGGCCTGAGGCTGATTCATAACAATACTCCCGTCCTCAATAAGAACCTTGTCCTCAAGGTTCAAGTCAAGAAATTTTGCCAACAAAAGCGTTAGTAATCCAGGTGTAGTTACAGTGACTTCAAGATGCATGAAGTGCATTTGATAACAAACACCAACAAGTCCCTTGTGAGCAAAATCAAGAGCTTCATACCAAGCTTTTTTAATTGTGGCAGCATATTTCACTTCAAGTTGGACATGGCTGTGACAAGAAAAACCTTGTAGTTTCTCTAAATGTCCCATGGGCCACAATATACTTGGAATGGACATCATAATAAATGCTGCAATAATAACATCGTTGGCATGATTAAGTTGCACAATAGCTTCATAATTTGCATGATACTCACTCACACTCCAACTTAACACAGGGAGAATACAAGACAGAGGCAAACTAAGTTGTAGTCCCTCTCTGACATTATGTCAGACCTCCACCAAATTTTTAAACATAGTTAAAGCAACATACTTCCCATCTTTCAGCCCATAATTTTCCAGCCATAACATATTGTTATGCCTAGGCACATTATCCGTAAGCCTCTGCCCAGAAAACCATTTGTCTAAGGGGACAATTCTAGTTGAACTTCCCACAAAGTAAACCAATGAGCGAAAAGAAATATAATGAAGAAACTCCCAGTTATCCTTCAAAGGAATAAATTGAAGGTCTGACTCAACTTGCTCCATGTCAAAATCAATGTTGATATCATGTCGCCGAACTGATGTTTGCTCGAAGTTGGTCACCAATATGTCATGGTTTACAACAAAAAGTTCATCGGCGACTAGTTCATATGCGATTGAAGGACATGTGAATGCAATGTAGTTATACATAACACCGAACCCATTAGACAAGTAGGAATGCACACACCATGGTTTTCTGGGATCCCACACTCTACTCATAAGGTTTGAATCTGCATTTAAGAAAAACTTGCCAGTACAACCCAATAATAACAATTCCTCTGCGTTCATAATAAAATCTGTTAGAGCCATGAACTCTTAACATATTCCTGGATCCCATACACAAAGATCTATTGCAATCATATGAATGGTTATAATAAAGATATTAGCAGCAGGAACCAATGAAAATTGACTCAAAATATGTTGATCATTGAATCCCCTAGTGGATTTTCCCTTTTCAGTGTTTGGAAGTATTTTGACAGAATGCATTAAACAAGTCGAGATATCAAGATATAGATCTTCATTACCCACAGGTTCCATGAAAAATTTAGCAAGACAAAAATCTTTGATGGTCTCCAAATCAATTTTCAATTTTGGAGGGCCACTATCAAGAGAGTTAACATCTACCTACCTCATTGACATATCTCGTTCAAGATGTTCATTCGGCCTAACAATTTTTGGACCATCAAAAGGAAGTACGAGTGATACTTGAGGTGCAATAACAATTTCTGGACCATCAAAAGGAAGTACGGGTGAATACTCGAGGTGCAATAACAATTTCTGGACCATCAAAAGGAAGTACAAGTGATATTTGAGGTGCAATAGACCTTATCTTCCCGAATTTGATGTTGTGGGAACTTTCATGAAGCACCTGGATGGTTGCTTCGGGATGCAAACTGTCATTTCTGCTGATGCTTTGTCGGTCACCTTTGCAATTACAAGTGCAGCTTGCACTGCATCAAGGACACTATTGTTAGGATCATGAAAGTTAGGGCTCGCTGTTGTATATGACATTTCATCAAACACTGGATCCTTGGTCACGACAGAAGGTTCATATACCAAAGCCGCCACCTCAGTTGATTTGAATTTCCCATTCCGATGAGTTACTATGTCGTCCAGAGTCGTAATACCAGTAATACCTCTATTACTGAATTCACATGAATCTACAGTGTGATACTTCTCAGGCAATTTATCAAACACATGGTCCTCTTTCTGGGTTTGAGCTTCATAGGCAGACTTAAATGCAAATGACGTCTCAAAATTGCTTGGAATAGTTGCCTGCACCACCGGATATTGGTTTGGTGGCTAAAACATTGAATAAATTTCTCCTTGAAATGCATCCAATCGAAAAACTGTTTGTTGAGAAACAACCAGTCGAACCATGTAAGAGCTTCATCATCAAGGTAGAAGGAAGGAAGAGGTAGCCAATACTCCTCGGTGAAGCCAAGGAAGGCGAAATACCGCTCCGCGTGATAAAGCCAGCCCTCTGGATTGCCGATGCCACTGCATCGATCCAATATCACCATTTCAATTAGAGTACTCTCAATGAAAGCACCAATGTAACGAACTCAAATCTAATGTAACAGTTATTAACTTCTCAACTATATTAACAAGACTAGAGTTCAATTACAAATCCAGAAACTAAATGCAACAACACAAATAGCAAAAATCCAAACAGAATTGTAGAAACACTAAACGTAAGAACTCGGGAATTGATAGACGGTAGAAGGGAGATGAGAAGCTTAGACTCTAGAATTGGGGATGAGAAACACAGAAATGCCTTTGCACATAATTCATACCATGCCCTCTGATAGTGATGCCCTGTTCTATTTAACGACAACCAACGTACCCTCAGTCTGGATCCCAAATTACCCTTTGTGAAGGCCTGGCCTTGTTTCTTTTATTGGGCCTACTTGGTCCAATACCTATTTGTGAGATATCCTTGTTGATATCCTTATTGGCCTGAGGCTGATTCATAACAGTAACCATGAGATTCGGGTTCAAATCCAGTAGAAACAAAAAATTAGGTGATTTCTTTCCATTTGTCCTATAGTAGTTGTCATTGGTGGAAGCCGACAGGTATCTTGTGGAATTAGTCGAGGTGCGTGAGAGCCATGGCTATCAACTTTTTTTTATACTTCTCTTGATTTCAAATTTTCAGGTGCTTTGGATGATTTTCAGAGCCTCAATCTCACTTCTGGTTCTCAAAGGTTTCTGCTTTCTCTTGTGGCATATATATGTTTACTTGTGTTTTAAGCTAATGGGGTTGAATTTTGAGTTGTGGGCTTAAAAGGGTTGCTTTTGATTGTAGAAGTGGAGATGGAGCGGAGAAGAAAGATAGTTCTTTTATGCCTGGTGAGGTTCAAGGGTTAGGGATGATGTTACCCGATAGGAATGCTAAGAAAAAGGGGAAGCAAAAGGCTTCTGGTGAGTCAAAAGACTCGCACGTTGCTGAAGCTCTAGATAAGCTTAGGGAGCAGACTAGGGAGGCTGTTAAAGGATTGGAATCAGTGGCTGGGCCGAGACCCGGTGTAGAGAACATGGGGAATGATGCAATGATGGAGGAGTGGGTGAAGCAGTTTGAAGAGCTTTCTGGGTCTCAGGTATCTTGTCTTTACTGAATTTAGTTAGTATTTTCTTTATGTGTTTCGAACATGGAGACTGCAAAATATGTCTCGTCATGAAGATCCACAGTTGTGAGTTCCTTTTTTCTGGACTTCACTAGGAGGCTATGACATTTCATTTCTTGATGGTGAATTTTTTGTTTATGTTATCGTAATCTCTTTATTTAGTTTCACTAGAGTGGGTGTAGGTTGATACACTGATACAGTTTAGACTGTTAGAGAAACTATTGTGCTTTTTTTGGTTGTCTTTCTTGTTGGGCATATTTAGCTTTTCTTTATGTGGCTATCAAATGATTGTTTTGGTGCATCAGATTTTTTATGCAATGGATTAATATGAATTTTCATTGTTACACCATGGTGTTAAACTTTCTAGATATTCCCAAAGATGCTGTCTGATGTATCCAATTGGCCAATGTCATATTTTCGACAATATAAACACTGCTTAAAGAAAATTAGTTGTATTTACTGATCTCTGGATTAAGATAGCCTAATTAGAGCTTTTTACTATCTACGCGAAAACTTAAAAGTCACTTGATTGCTGTTCTCTTTATGAAACACTCTAAGCATCAAATAACAGCCACCTTCTGAGGACTCATCAGGTGAATCCCATAATGTGATCCTTTAATAGACTTTATAATAGTTGGTTCTACTTTGCTTTAAAATCTCCGTGCGTAGCTTGATTGCCTATTTTAAACCAGTTGCAGATTTGGATGTTGACCTTTGGTTTTACATGAATGCTTTATGTCATTTAGTTGCTTCCTCCTACTAATGTTAATTTAGTACTCATGAATTGAAGTTTTAGGACTAGTTGGATGCTTGAAACAGCACGCTGACAATGAATAGGAAAGATGAAGGTGGAGGCTCGAAATTGTTGGGAGATTAATTGAAACTTGTATCAATTACTAAGATAGGGCTTACCTGAATTACAGCCAATCCCTATAAGTTGTACAAAACATTTGTTTTCCAGAGTACTTAGGTCAGGCAATCTCGTAGTTTATGACTGCAGTAGCTAGTTTTGATTAGGTATCCTTTAGTTTATGCTGCAGTATAAATAGGAGAGGTTCAGCGGGATAGAGATTAGAGAATGATTCTGTATTTTTGAGGAATAGCTTCTCTTTCTAGTTATTTTTTGGTGTACCCAGGAGGTTCTGGTTTTCATGGAAGATTGGTGTATCTGATGGAGAATCTATTATGTTGTGCATTCTCTACTTTTTGATATACTGCATGTACACAAGATTTTTCTCATTATTACTGAAATTATTTGCAATATCCCCCCTTCCAAAAAGAAAAAGATAATTATTAATTCTCAGTCCTGGTGTATGTTTATGCAGCAGGACTGTAACAGGGAGAGATAATAGAAATGTAGGAATTTCTCTTCACCCTGGTGCTTGTTTTCATCCCTGTCCAGTACATTCTCTGCGCTCATCTTGCTAATCATTCACAGGGATTCTAGGGAGTTTGATCACTTAATAAAGAAAAATAAAAAGATAAAGTTGATGAATGTGTCCATTTATTATAGGCTCAACTTTGTCAGGAGCAGTGTTCTTAAAGGCGCTCGCCTCTCGCCAAAGGCGATGAGGCGAGGCGAGGCCTCGTCGCCTTTTATTGGTGAGGCGTGGCGAGTCCAGAAAGGCGACCAAAAGGCGAATGGCGACGGCTAGGCGAGGCGACAAAGGCGTCGCCTTTTTATTTTATTTTTAAAGAAAGATCTGATTTAATAATTAAAAGGCAATATTAGGGTTTATTTGATGTTTTTGCAAACATAGGATTTCTTTTCTCCATCGCGACCCTCTCTTCTCCAGTTCTCCTCCCTCAGACTACTTCGCGACTCTCTTCTCCAGTTCTCCTCCCTCACTACTTCGCGACTTTCTTCTTCTTCTCTTCTCCAGTTCTCCTCAATACTGACGAAGAGACCTCATCTGCTCAGCACTCAGCAGGTACGGTTTTAGATTATTATTTTTTTCTTCTTTTCTTCTTATGTTCTTCTCTTCTTCTTCTTCTTCTTCTTTCATATGCAGAAGAAGTGCAGACTCTTTTTTTATTTTGAAGCTACTATTAACTGACTGCATTACTGCAATCTGCCTACATTTTTAAAAATAAAATAAAATTCAATCCTTCTATATTAATTTCTGCCCTATTCAATTTAGTTTGATACTAATTAATATAGTATTTGCTAATAATATATGTTATTGCTATTGAGATTTTGGATATCTATATAAGCAATTAAATATTTTAAGTTTTTGGTATTAATTGGCGCCTCAATTCAAAAAGGCGAGCGCCTCGCCGCTCATGAGGCGAGGCAGACCTTTGTCGCCTTTTGTCGCCTTTCGCCGTCCAAAACACTGGTCAGGAGTTATTGTACTAGTATATTTTGGAGATCATAAACCACTTCTTGATCTATATGTTCCAAAAGGTGATATATGATAAACTAAACATAAAGCCTGAAAATTCTAAAAGTAACTTCCGCGCAAGAGTCTGCTCCTTTTATTATAGAGTATCTCTTCATGTCCAGAAAACATCTGATGACTGTTCCTATCTCCTCATTCAAGTTTAGCTCTAAAGCTAACTGGCAAAATACATGGAATGTTAGAAATAGTTCACTTATTTCAAGAGTGCTAGTCTGGATTAAGTTGGATGTTTGGAAGCTGCACAGTAGGGTCAAGATATCTCTCTCTTAGCAGTGAATGGATTTCACATCTTTGGACATGCATTTGAATTTCTTGGTCGAGTGTCACTTGGAAGAGATCAGTAGGTAGTTAAGTGTTGTCTCGCTTTTCCTTACATACTAGTTAGTCGTAGTATTACTCTTGTAGTTTCTTGTCCTTTGATTTCTGTTGAACTTCAATTATCATAGTATTTTGTTGTAGTTACTGCTCCTTTTTTCAAACTGCTTTGTCATGCTCTCTATAGTATTATGTCATGGCTTCTCCACTTCGTCATCTCTTCTTCGATCTGCTTTGAATTGTTTTTCCTTGAGCCGATGGTCTGTCGGCAACCTCTCTACCTCCTAAGGTAGGGGTAAGGTTTGTGTATACTCTACCCTCCCTAAACCCCACCTGTGGGATTACATTGGGTATGTTGTTGTTTTGTCACTTGGAAGAAATTTCCGAGGCTTCTTTTTTCCTTTCACATGTCTTATACCGTAGCTTTTCACTTGCTTGAAGTGTGCATATAATTTTTTTTGTCTCGGATGTGTAGGACATGGAGTCTATAGTTGAGACCATGATGCAGCAGCTTTTGTCAAAGGAAATTCTTCATGAACCCATGAAAGAAATTGAAGATAGATATCCCAAGTGGTTGGAAGACAACAAAGTTAAGTTAAGCACTGAAGAGTATGAACGTTACAAAAAACAGTATGAATTTATAAGAGATCTGAACAAAGTTTATGAGACCGAACCTAGCAACTTCAACAAAATTGTAGAGCTTATGCAGAAAATGCAAGAATGTGGCCAACCGCCAAATGATATCGTTCATGAGCTTGCTCCAGACTTTGATATATCTTCTCTTGGACAACTGTAAGTCTTCTAATATTTTCAGGATTTTGTTCATATCAAGTTAGCTACATATTGATAACTCAGTGGCCGTTAAAGTTTAGAGTTGCCTCATCATTTTTGAAAAATGGACTCAAGTTCAAGAGTAGATTAGCATTATAGCAGTTAACTTTGTGGCTCGGGGATACATACGCTAAAAACTTTTACAATACGAAAAAGAACAAGGATATAGAGTCTATCTAGATAAACATGTGCCAAATTACTAGTATTTTTTTTTGGGATTTCCGCCACATAGGGTCCATTTAGGTGAAGCGTTACCTGCCAAGGATTTTTTCATATCCAGGTCTTGAAACCAATCCCCGCTTTAGATTTTGCATGAATTATATGTACTATATTTTATCATCCACAATTTTTGAAGATGGAATGTGACAACTGTTTGATACTCTATATTGAGCTAATTTTCCTTCTGGTTTTGCAGATCCCCAGAGATGTTGGAGGGCCAACAGAACTGCTCTATCATGTAATAGATAGTATCTATGACCTGCTGGCTCCTTAATTTTCTTTCGTCACAATTTGCATAGAACATCATTTATTTTTGCCTGAATTTAACTTATGGTGTTATTACTCATCTCTTAATATCTCCATGCCATTTTCCTTCCTTTTTGGAGATTTACCCCGGTGTGAGATATCACATTGTTCGAGGAACTCTAGATGTTGTGAGATATTACTTCATATTCTCGATTAGGGTAACAAAATGGTTGTGATTCTTAATATGGTGGAATAAGATGATGACAAGTGTGTTGATTTAGTTGTTTCCGGGGCCATAAAGGACTATCTAAACTGATTCGCTTGAGCTGATGAGCCCCAATTGCATCATAGGAACTAGAAAAAAAAAAGGTTCTTCCGTATATTTTGAAGCGAGTATCGTTATTTTTACTTTATTTGGGTAATTTTTTTGCTATTACATTGATGATTTTTCACTTGCTTTAATACTATAGTGTCCATTAAGCATACCTTGCGTTTGATACGAAAATGGGATTCTGATACAAGATTAATATGAATAGATTACTATCATTTACTTTATAAATGTTATTACAATCATTTTCTTTGCTATATAAACAAAATGAATGGAATTAAAGAATTAATTAATTAACAACAAAATATATTTTTTCAAAAAGTTAAATTGTCTTGTGTCCAAAAATGGTTCAAGCGTCTGATGGGTCAATCCAATGGCGTCCATTAACAAAACTCTTGGCTAGAAACTTATGGGCCGTATCGTAATCCAGTTCACGGGCCCATGATACACCTTTCACTGCTGCTGCTCCTGGGCCTGAACATTTGTACACTCCAAAAAATGCTGTCCTGAAAGAGGAATTTTGACATATAAGTACAAAATTGATATTTGAAATACGATTCATGGGAAGATAAAGAAATAGAGTGAACCAAGTACTTGTGTCTTGTCCTTTCAAGGAAAGGAAAAAATGACATAAACATAAAGCAATTTGCTTGACATAAACATCGATCTTGATATCACCATTTCAAAAAATTAGCAAGTCTCGTTTGATTTAAACTCAATTTTTTTTTTATCTTCGATATTCAAAACTCACTTTAAATATGCAACAAATGGTCTTACTTGTTCTTGTTGCTGACGTGGTCCCAGTCATCCCAGCCACCATGGGCCACAACGTCGTCGAAATAGGTGTATGAATAGACAATTCTAGAGTATTGGCCCATAGCACGGCCCACATAAAGTGGGCCTGACCCAGTAACCCTGCAGCCCAAGAATGCAAATCCAGTCTTCTCATCTGGGGATTTTCTATCTTGGGCTGCAATGGACCCAAATCTGCTGGCTATTGAATGCAACTCACAGTTCTGCACCAACACAAACAATAATTTGGACAGTTGGAAAGAATTAATTATATATACAAATTAGAAAAAATACATAAATACTAAATTTAAGAGATCATAATCTCTAAAAATTTCTACCATTTAAAAATTACAAAAATCCCCTCTCGGATACATTCCTTCCCTCTCAGATACATCCGTGAGCTATGTACCCACAGATTTCCGGATGTACCTAAGATCTTATAATTTTAAAAGGTTTTTGTAATTTGGGAAAGAATAGGATATGAATAATTAGCTCTTCACAATGTGAAATTTATGTGATTTTTACTAAAAGAATTATGAATACGTTATTGTGAGTATTAGTCTTAGTGAAAAAAGGTGAATATAAGAGTTTGAAATGAACTAAAAAGTGATTATGACAGTTTATTCTATATTCTACTCTATCTGTTTCAATTTGTTTGTGCTATTTTGACTTGACACGAAATTTATTTATTTTTAAAAAAAACTTTTAAATTTTATGATTTTAAATTAAAATATATTAACTATATCAAAATATTCATTAATTTGTTATCTTAAATATCAAAAGTTGAAAATTTTGACTGACAGGTAGACATTAGCACTTGGTACCCTACTAGCTAAGTAGTACAACTCATACAATTATTTTTTTACGTAAATAATACTAATTAGGAAAAATCCTTTCGCTAGAATTTGGCCAGAATGGTAAAATAATATATTTCACACTATGTTATTTTATCTTTTTGAACATTTTTATCTTTTTAATTTTAATATATTTTAATTAAAAAATAGAAAAAAGATCAGTTTATTTTAAAATAAAAAAGATATTATAAACTTTTTAAATTTCTGACCAAATTTTCTGGTTATTTAACATTACCCTACTAATTAATACTCTTTTCATATATTGTTTTACTGCAGAAGCACGCAAAATTAAAGTATACTATATATAATACTAATTTCTAATTAGGCGTGAACTTTTAAATAATGGAAAAAAGTAATCCTCCTTTTATTGAAGATACAGACATCAAGATGAGACAAAGATTCCAGCTTTAGCAAATCTGCGCAATTATCTCACTTTTTTGAAAAAAATTATTGTACTATTATCTTCTTCTTACTCAACTTTTTCTATGCAAACAAATATTTTAAAACAAATTGTCTTATGCTCGTGGAGTAGACGAAAAATTATACTGTATATCTAAAGTTAAAACTATTTTATATATATATATACTTCGTATGTTTACTTTTTCATATTTTGAATTGATGGTGAAAATCCTAACTCCGCTATGCTTATACTCTAAGATAAATTTCAAAAAATTACACTGTATATAAAAAATTCGAGAAAACAATAAAGTGGATGTGTGTACCTTATACATAGAGCGACCATTGCCGAAAATGAAGTCAATAGAACCCTCAATGTAACATTCTTTGAAGTAATGGCGACCGGCGTCGTCACAAAGAGTGTCTTGTGCACCGTAAAATCCACAGCCGGAGAAGTAAGCCTTGTCGCCGGAGATCCGAAACGCCACTGCTTGCCATCCTTGCATCCCTGGCAATGGTGCTGGTGCTGTGTTCTACAAATAAAATAAAAGAAGACCTTTTGTGACAATTTTTAATATTATAGTAGCATAATTGTATATCACCATATTTACGAGTTCATTTGAATTTAGTATTTTAGTTTTGGCTCAAACTTTATACATATACGTATTAGTAAATTCCGAACTCAAGACCATAATGTTAGTAAATGTCAGCAAGTGAGAACGAGTAAAGATGTCATGATAATGGAGGATTTAATTAATTATGTATATAGTATTTGCATTATTTTCAAGGAAATTATTTTATCTATTATGGAAAATTATTTATCTTATTTTTCGGATAACCTGATAATATATAATGTACAAAAGTTAAATTCGATCATAAACTACATACTAATGGAAGATAAGGTTTAATTAGTTTGAGTTTTTCAAATATTCTCCAAAATATCTAAAAATACACTATAGATAAGTATCAATATTAAAGATAAACTTATAATATAACCTAGAAAGACAACTAATAATATACTATAGTATTTTTTTTTATAAGTCTTAATTTATTAAACACACTTTCTTGTTTAACTTCTCTTGAAAAAAAGAAAAAAAAAAGACATCTATATTTAGAAACTTGCATGGCAATTACTTTAGTCAAATGATTTATAGCTAGATATTTTTTAAAATTTTGTGATAAACTACAAATTTTAACTCTTTCTCTTAAACTCCAAACATTATGAAATAGATTGAAATGAGTGATTACTATATATAATGTTATGTTAAACTACAATTATATAAAACCTTCGTTCACTTTTGAAAAATTTATTCTATTTTTCTTTAATATATAATGGACAAACTTAAATGCCTTCTCCCATTGGTCCAAACTCAAAAATTTATGATATTATTCTCTATCATGCATTATGATCTAGTGCTGTATTTTTCTTACTTTTGGCCACACACAACATAGAGACATGCAAAATTAATGCCACTTCTCCCTCTATCTTATCTTTAATGGTCAAACCCATTATTATTATTTTGCTTCCCGTGTTCAGTATCTTCATTAGAGTTTAATTAAATTTGGATTCATGCCAAAAAATATTATATTGGAGGATAAAGCAGTTCCTAACAAAATCGACTTCATATTAGGAGGACTTAAACTTGAGATCTCTAATTAAAAATAAAAGAAAACTTACTACTTCACCAGAACCCTTATTGATACAGTCAAACCCATTATATTGTGCTGTCTACACACACAAAGTTACACTAAAACAAATAACGTCCAACTTTAAAATTTTGCCAGAAAGAAACAAACAAAAAATGACAGATATAAGAAAATGACTTATCATATACTATATGTATATATAATTTATAAATATAATATACTTACTTTGAAGCTAATATTTCTAGCTGAAAAATAACTAGC
The DNA here is from genome assembly GCA_029582245.1 of Solanum etuberosum. Taxonomy (NCBI): domain Eukaryota; kingdom Viridiplantae; phylum Streptophyta; class Magnoliopsida; order Solanales; family Solanaceae; genus Solanum; species Solanum etuberosum. The sequence goes on from JAJONR010007832.1 coordinate 24,533, forward strand.
ATAAACTGTAACAGATGCTGTTTGGTATGTACGAAGTTGTTGTCCATTTGCTCCTTTATCACTTGCTCTATCATGCCATTCTATTACTGTTACCTCTCTACCTGCTCCTTGAAATGTTATGTATGGCTTTGTTTCTGGCACCACCACTTTCTCACTGCACCACAATTCAAAAATAAAATAAAATTATACGACTTATTTTCCTTTTTAGTCTCGATAAATGTCTTAAATGTTTTTTTAATGTTCCACTTAATTTGGGACGGGTATATATATAAAGAAAGTGACACATGTGAACAAGAAATTATCCATAAGAGCAAAGATCACAAACTATAAAATCTTCATTATAAATATATAAGATTTATTTTAAACTGTCCACGAATTTGAAATATTCACTTTACAATTATTAATTAAGAAAGTGAAAAAATTATAGTGTGTATTATAGTAAAATATACATTTTATTAATTAAGAAAGTGAAAAAATTATTATGGACAAAAAAATAAAAATAAATGAGGAAGTAAGAGATACCCGTGACCTATAGAAAGATATAAGGTTAATAAATGAAAATGTACGAAACAATATATTCACGTACTTGGACAAATAAAAATAAATGTCCCTCTATTATTATATACTCATATAATATAGATACTAATTACACATGGTAAATAATTAATATAAGGAAAATTCGTATTATAAATTTTTAAGTGTCCTGCATTGACCTTCAATTAAGAAAGGTGTGAATCATTAAATACACGTCTTTAATGAAAGAACAATTAATTTTTATACGAGGCAATGCCATCGCAAACTTTATTATATACGTGTAATTTAATTTGTGACAGTATATATAACTTAAACGCCTCCGAAAAAACTCTTACATGTAATAACCGGGGCAAATGTCAATAATGATATTCATGTTGTTATTTTGAGGAATTGAGTCCACTGCAGCTTGAACCGATTGGTAATCACCGAAACCGTGAACGTTAACGGAGATATGTCGGGTACCCGATGGCCCGACCCATTTTCCGGGGTGATTTTTAACGGAATTTGAAGGTGACGCGGTAGTACTGCTAACTGAATCTGCACGAAAAAATAAGTAATTTAGGAAGAAAATAGTGAAAGTAAAATAAGAATTAATGAAAACAGCCATTAATTAAATTAAATTAAATTTGTATTTAAATGATTGAGAAAGAATGTTATGAGCTGAGAGAGAATATTTGTGGAAGTAGAGAAGAATGTTAAAGAGTGAATGAAGTGTGTATATATATATATATGTGTGTGTGGAACCTGTAACGGTCATATTTCGTGTGTTGAATGTGTTAATGTATAAAATAATTAATTTGTAAGTATTTTATAATGTGTGACCATTTGCTCAAAAGTCAAGAAGTTGGACTCTTATATTTGTTCCCATCATTTGTAACTTAGATTTCTGTGCTGATTACTGATTAGCAGTAAAAAGTAACACTATTTTAAAAAGCAAATGAGAAAAAAGAGAATTTAGTAGTGCTTTTCCTTTGATGGGGACACTCATAATTTTGTTTATCAAGACTTAGATATAGAAAAATTAGCTAAATATTTGGCTAGCGTTTAATTTTAAGTTCTCAAATATTATGCAAATATTCTTACCAAATAATATTTGGATCAAGTTTTTGGTCAAGTTACACCATGTGTTTGGTCTCAAGTTTTCTCAAGAATATTTGACTATTTCAGAAAAATATGATTTATATCCATGAGTTTTAAAAACTATTAGAAATATCCATAAATTTGTATTATCTATTTATAGTGAGTATATTCCGTTAAAAAATAATTTTATAACATAATTGATAACAATCAACAACAACAAAATAACAATATAGGCAAGACAATATATTAATCGCATATTCAAATTTGTCATGATTCGGTTATAATTATAACTCATTAAAAATAAATTGTTCTTTTTTCTCAATTTTGTCACTCAAATTAGAATTTGAACTTTTCCGGAGGAGGTGGTAACAAATATTAGTTGAAATTAATAAATAATGGATATTTTTTATATAATATAAAAGTTAGAGGTAATTTTTGAATTTTTTAAATTCCCCAAATATTAGAACTTGGCTCAAATACTAGTTTTTTCTAGTATTTGGAAACTTGGGATACTTGGCAAATATATTTGCCAAATTATATGACCAAACACCACTTCTCAAGTTTATTCCAAGTATTCTTAGGGCCAAACGAGTCCTTAATTTGAGAGATTTCATAATTCTCAACCGCTTGATTAATCACTATGTTATAATACCTTTGGGTACTCACTTGATTGTTATGTAATTTTACTCCTCAATTTTAATTTATACGATATAGTTTGACACGATGCAAAATTTAAAGATTTTTTTTTTTTAAAAAAAGAAGAAGATAGCTTTCATTACATTTGTGTGATATTATATGACTTTAAAAAATTATTCTGAACCTACCATATATTTTTGTGATTATAAAAGTTGTTCATTGAGAACAAAGGAAGAAGTTTAAAGTTAAACTATTCCAATATATCATTCTTATTATAACAAATTAATAAGACACGGTGGCACAAAAATTAGAGCTTGATCATACAATATTAGAATATAGTAAGTCGGATAAATTTATCTTCATATAGTCGGAATAAGTTTTTTTCAGAATACACTCATAAAATCATATTAAATATATTATTATTATATAAATAAAATATAAATAATTGGGAGTAGCTACTTTTGAATTTTAATTTTCACACTTCAAGATATAGTACATTTCATAACTAGAAAATAAATTTAGCCTCCAAAAAAGATAATTGAATCACTTTTAAGTAACTTATTCAAGTCATTAATTTTCTGTTATAAAGTCATAGAAATGGCTGCTACCTACCAGTCAGAGACTCAGAATCATCTAATACCAGATATGCATGTCGTCAATTCTGCAACTCTCAGTATACATAAATGTTTTTTTTTCTTTTCCACTTTAGTGAAATAATCATAAAAGTGAATATAATTAACTCACCATTTTTTAAAAATTACCTCTTGACTATAAACTATATATTGAATAACCTTGACACTTATACATCTAGGCACTCGAGACGCTGACGTGATATATAAATTTTGGAGGTGTCGATCTAGATAATTATTTCGTAAGTTGTGGAGTCATGTTCAACTAACAAACGGTGAAGATGAATTGGGGTGTCTAGATATACATTCTCTGATCGAGTTGAAATGTTTAGTTATTGTATATATGTATTATTATGTGTCTTAAATAAACGTTGATTATGAACAAAGTATGGCACAAATTATTTAGCTATTAATCATTCTGAATTTAGGGATAAATAAAATGTTGAAACGGTCATTTTATTAGGAAGCTGCATGTGGGGGAAACATAGGTTTAATAGCAATGGTGGTATGCATGAAGGGAAAAAATGGTCCTAGCATGGCCTATACAATTTTGTACTTATATAATACTTGATGTCACTATGTGGAGACCCACTATAAGATTTTATAAATAAATTTGTATTCATTGTCTGCATTGAAGCTCCAACTAAATCTAGATCGTGTACTATAGGACTTATTCTGGGAGTGGCGCTCCTATTAGAATATTTTTTATACCTGAGGCTCGAATCCGAGACTTTTGATTAACAGTGGAGCAGTCTCCCCTCTTAAGTATTATTTAGTTCCTTCTAATATTAAGCAAAACATATTTAACTATCAATTGATTGAAATATGCATTTTTTTAATTCTTATTTGAAAAAAAATTAGAATAATATTAGTGTCAAATAAAAAGTAACAGTATACGTTTAATATAATACATGGTTAATTAACTAAGTATTGGGACGATTATTATATTGGAACTTATGACAAACAAATGTATGAATATTCCAAGCAAAGCGATCAAAAGTGTATGTTTGAATTAAGTAAAAATTTAAATACATTTAATAAGATATTACAAACATTAAATAAAAACTTAGCAATAACTAATAACTGTGGACCAAAAATGTTATGATCCTTTGTTTTTTTAATGTTCATGGAAATGGGCCCTTCGAATTTAAAAGTCAGTTTTTTTTTTGAACGTTGGAAAATTGGAGGAACTTTGCCACACAAAAAAGGGAATTGAGACAAAAACTCCTAACTTGTATAAAAATTGATCTTTTTTTCAAAAGAAACAAAGAAAGCTATTTATGATGGGATGTTGATTTTACTTGATTATTGGATGTAGGCCCTCATATCATTGAACAAATAATTAAAAGGCGATGACCAACAGGGTTGTGGTAGAGTGGTAAGTACTATTTTATTGTTAATCAAGAGGTTTCGGATTCGAACCCTCTTGGGTACGGAGTCGTCTTTGTTAGGGAGCGCTTTATTCCCAATGTGGGACTTTTCGATGCGAATCTGTTACAAATTAACGTACAAATATTGATAAAGATATTATTTCCGAGAGAATCTTGTTTATTAACTATCGAGCAATAAAAAGTGATACGTGTGTAGAATGAAAAAGAACTTCTCTTGTATAATGTATTTTCCAACTGGTAGAAACCAAAAAAAGAAAAAGGAAAAAGAACAGCAAAAGAAAGCATATAATCTCACATTACATTATTTTTTTTGGTTTAATCCTTTGATATTCAAAATTTACGAACCGGATGAAATTTGATTCACACCTGATAAATTTACTAATATGGCTAAAGTACTTTAGATCAGAAAATTTTCTATTCTCAAATTCTAAGTTCGATATAAATAAAGATCAATAAACACCAATTATCTTGTCCTATTATTTTATAGAACGAAAAAAGATGTCTCTCGTCACATTATTTTGCATCAAATAAATCTACTAATATGAATAAAGTGCCTTATTGATCTTTTTTTCGTTTAAGACATTTTTGTTTAAATTTCATTTTCGCACTAAAGAAGAATACGATTATTAGTTTTAAAATTGTTGGGTCATTTGCACTTTTGTTTATTTTGTGCTGGTCTTTTAACTTTTGTCAACTATTTTTGGGAGGCATAAATTTATATTTTCATGATATGATATTTCACAAGTTATATCCACGTGACTTTTGTCCTTAAAAGTTTGATATTCCACTAGACATAAGTTCAATTGGTAAAAGAACAAAAATCAAAGACTAGTCTGTTCGATGATAAAAATTAAAGACCAAGCCATTTGAAGACGGTTCCTGCAATATAATCCTCATTTCTTCCTTCTTCTTGTGGGTTATTGTTGGATTATCAGAAGCCCAAGCCCATCACATTCTAAGCATTTGTACAGATGGTAACTGAGGCCCAAATCCACTTACCTGGACAAGGCTGGTCCAAATCTCTAGGCTGATTTGCATAAATGTTCCTTTTTAACTCACTATTTAAATTTTGTCCCTATTTTCAAAAGTTGTAAACATGTATCCCCTTTCTTATATGTTTCTTAATCATACGGATAAAACATTAGACTGTCGCCTAGCGTTTGAGTAACTTACAATTTTTTAGACCATGATCTTACATTTTCTCATACAAATTTCAATTTGCACCAAGAGGATTTTTATACCGTAGTCTAAAAATAGTCTATCTGTTATAAGAAAAAACATAATGAGGGTAATTTACTAAATAGTTATCCGAAAAAGTAACAACTAGTGAAAATTTCTGAATTTTCTTTACTAATGCATCCGTTGCTGGAAAGCTAATAGTAACAAAATTCAATTTCCAAGTATAACACATACTTGCAACAAGTTCATCCCATTTTTACATTGTCTAGTTCATATAAGAATTTGTAACATATCAAAGAATTCCTTTAGCTTGAATAAGAGCACAAGCACACTTCCCAAAAACAAAAAATCCCCTTTTTAATATCTTCAACTTTCAAATTTTCCATTTCATCAATACAACTTGTTGAAACCAGCAGGTGCAGCAGATTCACTCAACCTAGGCAAGAACCCTTCCCTCTCAAGTGAAACATTAAGACAAGACATTATCTTCACCAATGCTGTCCATGCCACGGGGGACGCACAAAACGAGTACGCAAATACAGCCAATGCTCTTACAATACCATCAGAATACCAAGGATAAGCCATGACCAAAAGTACCCCGAATATTCCTAGCCATGGCACGAGAACAGGCAGCATTGGCAACAAGAGTGTGTTCATTGCTATACATGACAGCGCGAAAGAGCCTAGTAAGTAGAGACCCCACCCGATGAGAGGATGAACCGTGTGAGGTATCAAGAAGAAAGGGATAATGTAGGCTGCAAGAATGGACCATATCGCGATCAGCTTTAGGCCAGTTCGTATTAGGAAGATGCTCTTGGTGTTTTCACGTCGATAGCACAACTTAGATAAGTTGGGACGTGCTACGCGTGTCATTACAATTATTCCAAGGTAGAGTACAGTTTGGATCAGCACTAGTGGCCTCTCTGCATCATACCTGCCAAATGCCAAACATATTAAACTTTGATGAATGTACTTCAGCAAGCACTCGCAATATTCACAAAAAAGGTTATTTCAGGTGATTACAACGATAACAGCAATGATATGAGGAAAAAACAGGACATTGCAAAAAGAGCTCAAATGGAGCGACATGGATAGTCAGGATTCACATACACGACATTTTTTATTGATATTCTAAAGAGACAATGGTCAATCTAGGAAAATCTCTGATTTATAGTCCAGACAGAGCTTTAATGAAACGATATGAACAGTTAGAATTGATATAACCGACCGTCACAATTCATAGTTGCTTGTAGTACAGACAAATAAAAAGAGAGTATTTTCGTCTTACCCTAGAGTTTGAAGTCGTTGTTCATGCCACTGGATGCCCAAAGGAAGAACAGGCCATGACCACCAATACCAAGGCTTTAACCATGGTGCACCGGGGAAAGTAACGACACTATTAGGTCCACATGGTACCGACCAATGAAGCCTGAGATCTACAAGAGTTAACTCTGCTTCAGAAATGTGCATTATGGAGTATCACAAACGTTGTCTAACAAAAACAACGCGATCACAAACTTACAATAATAAGAGGCGTCCATTTGGTAACCAAGAGGCAGCCGATAATTCCCCTGGAGCTTAGTACCATTAAGGGAAGGATGGAACATTGGCTGATCAAGCAAATCAGGGAAGTATGCTCCAATAAAACCTTGATCCGCGCCATCTGCATTGTCCATTCCAACCTTAAGCTGATGAAGCATATCCTTGAATACAATTGTTGATGGCTGCAATTCAACATTTATAAGTAACTCGCGTAATTCACCTAATACTTCACTCGAAACACTAGTCAACAACGTATTTGGCCTAATGAAAGAATAGTTTGCGGAGAAAAGTTGTTACCTGCAATACAAAGAGACCGGTATGGAATATGCAGGGGTTAATGAAGACTGCACAAAATTGTCCACATTGGAACAATTCATCTGTTTTCTGGAGGAAAAGGTTGTCTGCATCAAGCATGACGACTCTTTCATAATCCGTTAAGCTCCACGCGTAAAGTTTGTTCATCGTTAACTTGAATCTCAAGTTAAAATTGGATTGCCCTTTGTATGGATTGTTCAAATTTTCAACTCTCACTACCTTTGCACCATCTTCCTGCTCTCTGCACATACAATGAATATTTTTTGTCCAATGAAGATTCACATTTCTATTTTGTTATGATCCGCGTTGAGAAAATACTTTTCTCTCCGTTTCAATTTGTTGTCTTACTTTCCTTTTAGTCCAATTGGCATGTTTAAGACCACGTTGATACATTCTATATATCTTTACTTTAAGACCATAAAATTCAAAAGTCTTATTTACTTCCTTAAACAACGCATCAAATCAAAACCAGACAACTTTAGACATTTCATTAAAGAAAGCTGTGATAGACATAGGAATGTTAATTTGATCCCACAGCAAAATGTTGTCAACTTTTAGGTAGGAATAGACATTTCAACTATTTGATATTTTTTCCGTCCATTTTTATTTGTCATGGTTTCCTTCTTTAGAGTCAAATTATAAGAACTTTGACTAAAGTTTTATGATGTATTTTTTCATCATATTGATATGCACAAAATTACAATTTATAATACTTTTCGTATAATTTTTTAATATCTAAGTGGAGAAGTGTAAAATAGATATATTATCCGTAAAGTTTTAATTTAAATGCTACTGACCTTTTGAGAATTTCTCGATTATAAAAAAAGAAAGACAAAACAAGGTTTAGCAACCAGTCTATTTCTGAACAAGTTTTTTTATCCGTTTAGACTTTTAAGCATATATATGGAAAACTATTTTTAACTACTTAGTCTGAGTTAAGTGGCAAAAGTTAAAGAAAAATTACTTTTTAAAATTTCATTTTTTAGAAAGTAGTTGTTTGTATTTTGGCTAATCAATTTCAGAAATACTTTTGTTGATACTTGAGTTGCGATTTGTGTTTGGTGGTTCAAAAAAGTGCTTTTGGAGAAAAAAAATATTTTTTTAGAATCTGAAAAAATAATTTTTGTTACTACTCGAAAACACTTGTTCTCTCAACTCTATAAAATAATTATTTAAAAAAAAATACTTTTAGACTCCTAAAAGTAATAAAGTAGTTTTGGGACCCCACTAAGGGCACTTGAACATGATGTCTAAAAGAATTAGCAAAGGCAATTTTATATAAGTTAAGACACATAGAACTTTAGAAAACACAAAGTGGCAAATCTACTTTAAACCAAATTAGTGGGCTTAGAGATAAACCATTAACAAACAAATCAAAAAAAGATATATCCTTTGTCTAATCTCTATGAAGTGAAATCATCATTATCCCTCTCATAAACTAAAAGATATTAACTTGTTGTATAGGCTCTGTCTTATTTTTTTAATTATATAGTTTAAAAGAATTATAAAAATTATACTCCTAATTGAACACTACTAAGTCAATTAATTGGACCAACACCAATGATTCAACTATCATTTAGAGATGTGTTCAAAATTTAAAATTTAAAATTTTGAATATATTTAATGAATTTATAAACACATACTTGTATAAGATGATGATTAAAATTATTGAATTTTGTCAACTCTGTATCATATATGGTGTATCCGCCTTTGTTATCATTGTAAATGAAATTAGACCATCTTCATCCTTATCCCCTTCAAGTTGTAATATACAATAATAACAATAACATATACAATGTATTTCTATAAGTAAGATATGAGGAAAAAGTAAGGAATCAGATGAATGGACTCATTATTCATCGAATTTCGAATAGTATATCCTAGAAGCAACCAATTCATTCATGCACCCAAATCCCCCCTCCTCCCCCCTTGTTATTTCTGTGCAATTGCTTAGACTAGTCTCCAGTCTCCTTATGTAATAACTTTTTAATTTGATGAATAAATTTTTTTCATGCACGTTCCTGTGCCATCTTAATGGATTTTAGGTAAAATATTTATACCTATTAAGTAGGTTTGTTAATACAAAACACATGGTTTAGATTAAAGTTAGTGATTTTGCCAAATTCATAAGCAATACTATAGTTTCAACCCTGCACATTGTTCAAACTTGGTGAATGGTTCTCACTCTTCTTTAATTCAAAGTATTTATGAATTTGAATTCGTGATATGGACCTAACTTACCTATCATGTTTCTATATACTTTTATGACAAGACCAAAGAATTTATGATTTTAGATTTTAGAAAAAATAAATGAATTCTAGGTAAATTATTTATACCTATTATAGAATTTAAAATTTATCAAAGCTTCTGAGTTATGCCAAATTTGTAAACAAAATTGTAATTCCATTTCTATACACTATTCGAAATTTGATGGACCCTCTACCTTTTGAGAATTCCAAGCTTTTGCTTAGGATACAATTTGAACTCGTGGTGTATGTCTAAACACTCGTACCTATCATGAATTAACACTTACCACTAGACCAAATTTCAAGAGCAACTTTGACCTAATTTCTTATTACTTTGTGGCCAATGGTTATCCTTGATTGTCGTGTGAGTTAACACTGCACGATGACTTGAGCAGAAGTTATATGATAATGTTATTATCAACCTAATATTATTTTTGATATATTCTCTTCAGCTCAAATATTTGTGGTAGTTTTTAAAAATTGTTATCTCAATTATTTATCATTTTGAAATTCAATATAAAATTAATTATTATTTTTCTCATTTTATTTTTAATAATAATTGTTTTTGAAAACTAGAAACAACTCAATAGAGTAAATATTCAATAAGACGAACTTTTATCTTTAAACATAAACAAAAATAGTTAAGATATAATTTCCGTCTCATTGAATTTGTATGTGGCATCACCTCATAATGAAATTGTTTATAGTTTTCAAGAACAATTAATAATAAAGGAAAAATGAAAGAAAAAAAATATTACCTTAAAACTTCTAGACAAATAATTTAAGATAGCCATTTTGAAAAATTACCATGCTAATGTGACACGAATGGAGTATGATAGACAGAAACGCGTATAATATGGTGGCAAAATCAAGAGGGATATTACTTATTAATTTCCTAATTATATTATGTGACCCAATTCAACGACTTTTAAAACCATTTATTAGATGAAAAAAAGATGATTAAAAAAGAATTGACCCATTCATACTATATATTATATTTAATTAATTTCTTCTCAGTGTCATTAAAATTCCACTGCCGTTTGACAAATGTTTGAAAATTCTATTGTTCTTGTTCTCACCCATAAGAATCGTGATAGAATAGTATGTATTTCATTAGAGATTTCGAATTCGAATTTGAACTTTCCTAAATATAGAGTCGTCTTTAGTAAGAAACTTTTATCCCTTAGTGTGAAATTTTTCAATAATTTCTAAATTTAATCAAACTTTAAGATAAATTCTCGTAAAAAAATCTCCTTCTATTTGACAACCTTGTGGACATGACCAAATTTATGTGGGCCTTCATAGTCTCATAGACCCCCAATGTGCAAGCTCACTGCCCATCTGGCAAATTAATGCTTAAAAAATTCACTCAAAATTTTATTCCATTATTAAAAAATCAGTAAAATTTTGTCTAGTACGATGTTGCACCGGCCAACACCAAAAGAACTATAGATTTAAACTTTTCTCTAATTCCCCGATGACTAATATAATCGAAAAATCCTCCAGAGTCGAGAGTCATGTACATTATTTAAAATTCGTTATGAATTCATTCCTCTAAATTTATCTATTATGTAATATCTTATTACGTATGTTTAGAAATTCACGTATTTTTAATAATAACTTCGGTAAATATAAGAATAGAGGAATTTGAACTTACAGAGTTCGGACCCAATGAAGAGGAACATCGAGAGAAGCAATAACGACGAGATCAGCGTCGACGCCGAGCCGGGAAAGCGATCGTAGCATGACACGTGTCGCGACGTAGAATTCATAATCTCTTGGTGTCCCCATATACATCATGGTAGCATAGGCATTTCTATGTACCCCTTTACTCGACGGCGTCGCCGGAACTCCACCAATTGTCGCCGGAACTCCGGCAACCACCGTCGTTAAAGCTAAAATCAAAATCGAAATTAGTAACTTTAATTTCCCCATAAAAAACGATCTTTTTTCCCCCTTTTTGGGTCCTCGATAAACTTGAAGAAACTCAAAAAATGCTAATAAATCTTCGTAAAATGAATCTCATTTATAAGGCATTTGGTTCTATCCTTTAAAGGGTGTTTAAAAGTTCACCGGAAAATCAAGATTCCGGTGTAAAATGGTTAACAGAGCAAATCTTGATCAATTTCAGCAATCGGAAAAACAAGATTCCGGCTTTGTTTGTTTAAATCTTTGTATTTTTTGATATTTTGGGGGAAAACTAGAAGGAGATTTGAGGGTTTAAGGTACTGAAAAGGTTAAGGACTTATATAGAAGATGAAAGCAGAGATGAACCAGCTTTTATAAGTTCTTTTTTTTAATTATAATTATATTTTTATTTTAATATACATAGATATTTTAATTTGGCTCGATACGCAACTAAACATGAGTATGCACATCTAGATATCTGAACTCATTTTATTGTATCAGATGAATATTCTAACTTACGAAATGATCATTTAGATACCTCTAATATTTATGCATCACGTTAATGTCTGTGAGATATACGACGAGTATAATTTAAAGTATTTAATTGTTACTTGCTAGTTGAGATCAAATTAAGTTGTCTAGATATGAAATTTTGAAGTGAAATGTTTACTTATCAATATTTGTTTTAGGATTTTCAGATATACATCGATAAATTTATTATATGGATAGTATTATGAACATGTTTCAATAATTCATCACGAAAACGAATGATAAGATTGATCTTTTTTTCCTCTAATATTATGACGGGACCCTCGATAGTTGATAGTTCAAAACTATACCTATTTTTAAGTATGTGGCTATCAACTCTAATTAAAAATTTAAAACATATTTACTATTACGTTAGGATATTTGCGTTAATTCTAATGTTCCTTAGGAGTCTTCTTAGTTTTATAATTATTTGGTCAAATGCACGTATTAACAAGTTTATTGGTTCTTAGTAAATCCATTTTCCTTTAGATTTCTTTGTTTTATTAAAAGTTGAAATATCAATTTCTAAATTCGTTTTTGTGCCGGACAAAGTAAATACTAAATTAAAATAGGTTACATCAAGCAACATAAACCTTAAAAATTCATGTACTGCCACGATTTTTTTTTAATAGCCCCTCCGTCTTATATTTGTGGTAAAAAATAATAAAAATACTTTCAGTTTATCTAATTAAGACAAAATTAATTATTTTTATCCCATTTATGTTTAATATTAAATATTTTTAAAATAAAATTAGCTTAGTCTTATTCATATGTACAGTTTAATTAGAGCGAGATAATGGTGAAGTAATAAAAAAATACCTATAATTTTTTAGAAAACGTGCAAAAATTAAATGTAACAATTAATATGTATATATGTTACTGTATCTTGAATGTGATTAGAGCTGTTAGTAGTATAAAAACAAATATATCTGAAGTAAAAAATACTCATTTTTGTTAGCAATTCTCTCTGTACATTTTTACTTGTTCACTATATTAAAAATAGTTGTCCAGTTTGAAAAATCAAGAATAATTTATCCTTTTATGTCTATTTTATCCTTACTATTAAATACTATTCAATATCTAATACATTTTCCAGAGTATTAAATTCAATATATTCAAAGGTTATAATAATATAATATTTATTATTTATAATATAATAATATTATTCTTATTATTTATTATTTCTCAAGGTGTGTGTCAAGTCAATAGTGGACAACGTAACTATTATTAAACTAGAACGAGTAGTAAAGAATCAACTTGTTTTTGTATTAATTTCTTTATAAGTTAGAGTATATAACATCTGATAGTCAGCTAGAAATTAAATTATTATTATGTAAGATAGAAGATGAAATAACTAATCTGCATATCATCAATATATAAGTAACTAATATGCGCATAATTCTGACGAATTACCAAATAATTTCTGTATTAAAGGAAAACATTCCTTTCACTTGAAGGAAAGAAGTTACGTTATATAATTTGTTCTCATATTTCCTTTTCTAGTCCCTTAATTAAGTATCTTAATTATGAATAATTACAAGAAATCTTTAACTGCCTTTTCTTTGCTTTAATCTTAAATAAGTAAGTGGGACCCGAAACCACTCACTAAGCTAATATTTTTCTTTGAGACATAAAATAAAATTTCTCGATTAACTATAGGATACAAACGTTAGTGTAATTAGTATTACGTGACAAAGATATTTTAATTATTTTTAAAAATAATTGAATTAAATATTTTCTTTTAGGGAAATGCCAATAATTATCTTTCCTTCTTTACGTGTACAATTAGTTCAAGATTCATTGGAATGGACCAACTAGTCACTCACCTATAGTTTCTTCCAAACAGAGGCCTGGTAAATATTTTTTCATCCTTAATTAGAGGTCTCGAGTTCAAGTTTCTTTGGGTACAGAGTCATTTTTTATGTTAGAAAGTGTTTTACCCTTAATGTGAGACTTCTCGACTCGAATTTGGATTTAGTTGGACTTCAATGTGGATACCGAACATCGGCGAAGATAAGAAAACTTTTATTTGACACCATTCATGTAGGAATAAATTTTACTAAAATAAAGCCAGCCCACTCATATCTTCATCCAATTTAATTATTAAATACTACCGCGATAACTATAAACATTTTGGTAAAGTAATTTTTTATGTAAAATTAGTCATACGTTTTGGTTTGAATTCCCAAAATATGTCCTTTGGTATATGCATCGTGTAAATTTGTAACATATAATGTGATTACGATAAAGTCAATCTAATATTAGGAAGAGTCATAAAAATATATATTTTGAGATCATATAATATACACATGTGACATGTCAATGACTAATTAATAAAAAGGGGAAAATGTGCAATGAACACTAGCCTTTGCTTAAGTAAGTACTTTTACCTTCAATTGTTTAAGGGATCATAAAGATTTTGACTCTTGAAAATAAATATCTTTTCATTACGTTACATAAAATATTTAGTTAATCTTTTAAAAGTAGGGGAAAAATTTAAAATATTGGTTTAAGCTCATACAGTTTAAAGGGCAGTTCAGTATACACATCATCTTAGGCTAGCAAAATATGAAAAAAAATCGCATTTCAAGAGGTGTGATAGAGATAGTCCACCCTAAAATACAAGTAAATTATAACACGTATGTTGGGAAGGAGAGTACTTAATAATCCGATCTTGGATATTAATTGTTTTGACAAATAAAAATGATTTCAAATAATTATTTGATGTATATGAAAAATAAGAATTGATTTCAAAATATTCTCCCAACAAAAATCTAAGTTAAGAATTAAATTGCAGTCCAAATATCTAACTCAACCACGAACCAACTCGTCGTCTCCAATTATCTTGAAGGCCACGTAATCACATACTGTAAAGGGTGATCAGTTGAACATCTTTCATCAAAAAATTATATCATATATATAAATAAATTTTATAAAGTATATCAATCACAAATTACATATCGCATGTGTATATTGATTGCTAAACAATCCTAACAAAATTTCAAATTTCGCCATTATTTAAAGATCGACCTCATGTATATAGATCAAGATGTTTGATTTATTTACTGTTGAATTTTCCTTCAAATAAAGCAAGTGGATTCACTTAGGACCATTTCTTCAATGATCTGTTGACTCTTCCCACAATGTGGGGTTTTCAGTTTCTTCCAAGAACGAACATCCATGTGATAATTAAGGGACGTCATAGTCTGGGCGGCGGAGTCAGAGATTAATGTACGAATTCGATTAAATTTGATAATTTTGATTTAAGTTTTATACTTATTTTTAAAATATATTTAACATATATAAATTATTAATTTATTAAAAAATTAAATTCTGAAATTACAAACTTCAAATTTTAATTTCGCAGTTAAATCATAATTGGGGAATTGAATGGTACGCTAGCTCACCAAGAACATAATAAGAGACCGGGAAAAAGTTAGCTGCGACAAGTCAAAGGAAAAGTTTGGTCAAGAAAAAATCAAACTAAAATTACAAATAATAATAATAAAGAAAAAAATTAATTAAAAGAAAGAGAAAACAAGAACGTCCAAGTGTTTTAAAAGAAAATATTGTTAATAAGAATATGGGAAGGGGGAATAGAAAACATTATATTCGTACTAAATGTTGTAGTAAGTACCTCAAAGTATTATTCATTGTTTTAGAAAGAAAAAAAAGTTATCCACTTAAAAAAAGATAGTACTAGTATTTAGCATTCCATTGTATAAATCTAGCTAAATAACTAGAATTTATTTAATCATTCAAATAATGATTGCTGTTTTTTTAGCTATGCATTACAGATTTTTATAATTTACTTACACTTTTAATTTCACTTCAACTATCACGATCAAATCGAGATGGACTGAGGTAATAAGTCTATTAAAATGGAAATCATTCGAACTGATATAATTTTAAAGAAGATAATAAGATGACACATGTTTTACTTATTTATTTTAACAAATCAACATAGATAGATAGATTTTATTTTATTCAATTTTATCCTTGTACTTAAATAACTATTTGAAAAATTGGTAGTCAAATTTAATTTTTATTAAAAATACAATTAATATGAATAACTTATAAGCAATTTATTAAAAGTCGTACAAAGTCAATATTGAACTAATAAAAGTATGTCAATTTGCCAATTATCAAACTTTCAAGTAGATTGATTCAAAACTCGTTTTTTATTGAGATGTTCATTAATTAATACTTCTTCCACCTTCTATAGGGGTAGAAAATACTTGGGGAGTCTTGCACTTAGGCAATTGAGTGGTGGAAAACGTAGATTTTTATAATCAATACTCATCATTATTTAATTATTAAAGTAAATAAATAGAACCATTATATGATTTCAACCAGTCCTAATTATTCTTTAATAAAGTATAAATATAACCTCTTTTTTTTAAAGAAAATGAAGTGTTATTTTAGTAAAAAGATTGTCCCGAAATAAGTATTTATCTTAGGAATTCAAGACAAAATTTAGTATATACATGTTTTTCAACTATATTCTTATACTAGTTAACAAGTCTGTGCTTCACGCAGTACTAAAACTTCATTAAATATATTTTTATAAGATTAGAGTAAGAGATCTTTTAATATTTTGAATATTTGAAACACTTTAATCCTTTTTCAAATTTAAATGGATTAGAGTAACACTTAATTGGATGTGATTCTTTATTTTTGAGTTTTATTATATTAATTAATAAAGTAAAGGTGAGAAAAAATTAGTCTAAAAACTATTTTTTCTTTAAAAAGTATGCAAAGAGAGAAATAAATTTGAAGAAAATTAATGCGGTGTATATAATTTACAATATATATTTTTGTCATTATTGATTTATATTTTTGTACTTTTATCATTTATTTCTCAAGTATGAATAAAGCACAAATTAAAAAGGATCTATCTATCCTAATCTAATAAATCAAACAATTTTTTTTTCTTTTGTTTTCTCTATGTTTTGGAGTACAAAGTTAGGAGAGACACAAAGTTAGTATGTCATTTTAATATTATAATAATATGCATCTTTACGTTGCCACTTTAATAATATTTTTTATCCGTTCATAGGCATCATATGACATTCTTTACTCTCATTTAGAGTCTCATTATATTGACATAATTAGTGTCATTATGTTGCATTAATCCACTTGGAGTTGGTGCTTATGTTACAATTTCATTATGCAATTCTTTTGTAATTAATTAATTAGTTCATATAAGAAAAAGAGAAAAATATGATTAATACTTAAATTAAAACTTAAAAATATCAATCATCTTATTTGTTTCAGTTTGTAAGATACAAATTTTTAATTATTTTGTAGGGATAAGGATATTTTATATTTGAAAAAAAAATTAACTTAAATAATTTTTTGTTTAATTTTTTATCCATCGTTGACTATCAAATGAAATGTAAATAATTTGTCCTCCTCTTTTCTAAAATAAGCGATGATTATTTTATATGAGGAACTACTAAACTTAAACTTTCTTTCATATTGTTTTTCGATATGCAAATAAAAGATCATATATGTTAGACACATAATCTTCTTTTAAAAGTCATCATTTTATTTTTAAATTTTGTGCAAGTTAAAATATGAAATATACCCAAAAAAAAATGCTAATAATAATACAAAGGAAGGAATAACTAACTATTTTTCAAATCAAATAAAAATAAACCTACAAATTCATAATAATAAAATTGAAAAACATTTATATTAATATTTCAACAAACAACTCGATACAAAATTGTGTCATCATTTCTGAATTATTTTAAGTATCAAAGAACAATTATAGAAATAATGAATAATGAATATCCTTAAACTCTTGAGGAATAACAAAAATCATTAAAGGTGTAATTATTTAGAGAGAGAATCAAAATTTTAAAATGATGACCAAAAAATAGAAAAAAAGAAGAGAAAAAGAATATTATATCGAAATTATTATAAATTATTTTCCATTCTGACACAAATTTATTCTTATAATTCAATATAGTATGACCGAAATATAGGACTTCAGTTTATTTAGTATAATCGAAATATAGGACTTTAGTTTATTTTTGTGTGGATTTTAGTATGTTCTGGTATGGTCACTTTATTTCATAATAAAAGAAGATAGAAAATAAAAAGATATATTTCATTATTCTAATACAAATTTTAGAAATCTTGAGTTTTAGTAATAAATAATATATATTGAGTAACTTCTCTATTTTTGGATATATTGAATTCTATCTTTTTTTTTAACTTGACTTATTTTGTAGCTAGCTAGCTGATATTTTTTTTATTTCTTATTTTTAAAAAGGAAATATTAGAAATAAGAAAAAAAATTAGTACTATACACACGTGATGAATTAAAATATAAAACTCATGTATGCAATAATTTTTTTATTATTTTTATCTTATCTTATTCAATCTCACCCCTCATCCAAAGTAACCAAATAAATCTCCATAATTTTGCATTTTGCTTGAAATAGTTTCTCATTCTTTTCAATTACGATATCATTCTTTCCTATGAATTCATCATATATAAAAAAGGTAAAAAGAGGATAACTCAAAAATCACGAAAAATCACATATAAAAGCAATATTTAAGACATTTCAAGAAATAAAGAATTCAAGCTATTCCATCTATAATATGAAAAATAAATTACTCTTATGACGTAAAAATGAAAAAAAACTAAAGAATAATAAATAATAATTTATCTCTCAAATTGTGTTAAACAAATTAAGAAAATATGACATCTCCAATTAATATATGTATGATTAAAGTAAATTAATAGATAAATCATACTCGTAAATAAAATAGAAAATCCTATCTTTTGAATCTGTTAGAGCAAAAAGTTCATGCTCAAGTTCTTACCTTTTCAAAAGATAATTATGAAATCAAACATGGTAATTAAACTCTGATGAATATGTACATTTGCTTACACCAAAAAAATAAATCAAAAACTATAAATAAATATTTACTCCACATAATTTTACTTACCGATCAATCAAGAGGACTAAGATTTTTCTCATCTTCCATTGATCTATTTCCTTTCCTTCAACCTTTCTTATATTTGTATACCATATCATCAAAGCAAGCATAAAATAATATTTTAGTATTTTGGTAATTAAACTCTAATGAATATGTACATTTGCTTACACAAAAAATAAATTAATTAAAAACTAAAAATAAATATTTTCTCCACGTAATTTTACTTACCAACCAGTCAAGAGGATTACGATTTTTCCTCATCTTTCATTGATCTATTTCCTTTCCTTCAACCTTTCTTATATTTGTATATCATATCATCAAAGCAAGCATAAAGTAATATTTTGATATTTTGGTAATTAAACTCTAATAAATATGTACATTTGCTTACACCAAAAGAAATAAATTAAAAACTAAAAATAAATATTTGCTCCACATAATTTTACTTACCGATCAATCAAGAGGATTACGATTTTTCCTCATCTTTCATTGATTTATTTCTTTTCCTTCAACCTTTCTTATATTTGTATATCATACCATCAAAGCAAGCATAGAGTAATATTTTGATAATTAAACTCTAATGAATATGTACATTTGCTTACATCAAAAAAATAAATTAAACTAAAAATAAATATTTGCTCCACATAGTTTTACTTACCGATCAGTCAAGAGGATTACGATTCCTCCTCATCTTCCATTGATCTATTTCCTTTCCTCCAACCTTTTTTATATCTGTATATCATACCATCAAAGCAAACATAGAGTAATATTTTTTTCCCTATTTCTTATATATAAATTAGTACCCACAACAACAACAAAAAAACAACTGATGAGACTTTTAGTTTTCCAAATTAAGGAAATTAAGTGGAGTAGTAAATTTTTAGACATTCAATTTTGAGACTTTTAGGTTTTCAAATTATGAAAATTGAGTGGAGTAGTAAATTTTTAGACATTCAATTTTGTACATTAAAGAATAAAATAAATGAAGGAGTAGTAATTGTCATTTTTCTTTTTGATATAATAAACAAATATTTCTTATAAATTGTCATGTGAAGAGTCTTTGTTATACATAAATGTTACTTCATTAATATAATATTTATTTATTATAAATCAAATAATACTTTCACAATAAAATAATTATTTTAAATATGAAAAAGGGCCAAAAAAGGAGAAACAAGAAAAATGGCAACGGAGATCATAAAGAGGTGCCACATCACCTTCTCTATGTTTCTCCTATATACATGTTTTTCAACTATATTCTTATATTTCATCTTCTTGAAAATGTTTAATTTTCAAGAGATATAAATAGAAGTAGTTTAGATGAACTCTATCCATCCACTTTTACTTGTCATATTTGAAATTGACACGGTAAGAGAAAACAACAATTGAGATGTCTGTTTCACCACACTATACCTCTGTTAATTGATGTTCAATATTAGATCTTGGAAAATGATTTGATGCTAAGGGTAAAACATAATTATTATTATTTTTATCTTTTCTTGATATATTAAAAGTGACAAATAAAATTGAAAATCTATTGTTGGGATGATGGATAATTAAAAATAAATAAAAGGAGTAAATTATTAATCATGTTTCATAAACTATACCCCTTTTTTAAGATAAGTGTCAAAAACACACCTAAGATATCCCCTTTTTTGAGTTTCATACCTAAACTATTGAGAGTGTGAGTTTCGTGCCTAAACTATCACTTATTAGTTTGAGAAACACACATCTCTCTTTTATAACACTCTCATCATGGTGTGTGTAATATATTCTCTCTTTTATTTAAGAAAATTGTCACATCACACTCCACATGGATAAAACATTCCACCTTGACCAAACTTAAATAAATTATTAGTATTAGTTAAAATTAAAGATTAAAAACTTATCATCCCAAAAAATAATATTGTTTTGATAAAATGTAAACTATTTTCTTATCCCACTCCATCACTTTTT
>JAJONR010007833.1:0-36055 GCA_029582245.1 Solanum etuberosum
CCATTTTGCTCATATTTGACTCCATCATTCAAATAGACAATCAACAACAACCTATGCTCTGATACCACTTGATGAGAAAAGTTAGCACAAACAAATGTGCACGATAGGACAATAGCGGAAGACAAACCAAATCTAAACTTTCCCTTCTTCTATTTGAACCAAGAGGAGACAAACTAATGCAAACACAAGCACTGTTTTGGAGCAGCAAGTATATCAACCAAATCAAATGAGACAAAGCAATAATAAATCAACAATACGAGACACCAAATTAACGTGGAAAACCTCTTCGATGTGAAGAGTAAAAACCACAAGGATAAAGCTCCACTATAATCAACAAGAGTTACAAATGTTCTCCAAAATGGCCACCAAAGAAGTGCCAAACAGTGAGCAACAACATTTAGTGGGTTCTTCTGGCTCAGTATTATTTGCGAGAGCTGCTTCGGTGTTAGAATCCTTGGCCATCGCAAACTTGGTGCGACTCTGAAACAATATACGATAGATATTATTATAAATCATATATAAAGGACGACGATTTCGAGAATTCCACCAAGAACTGACATTATGTGACAACTTACTTCATTCTTAATTCCTCATCAGTCATTCTAACTTCAAATGAACTGGACAGTCGTGCAGGTAATTAATTATTCAGTAAAATGGCTATGACCAATCACAGTTGCTACAAGTTCCTGCTCGAGTGAACTGACCAAACAGTCCACGACCTTCCACAAACTACCCCACATTTATTCCTATGAATCTCCCATTAACACTCGGTTACTCAGACTTCACCAACAAGCTCATTGACAATTTATCGAGCATATTACAACTAATTTATCCTCCCAAAAATGGAGTGAATTATAGTTCACAGCCCAAGAATCACCAATAAGCAAGAAGGAAATCAAACCCAACTCCAAAAAGCCTCAGAATGCTTTCCTGAGCTCATGAAACTATTCAATACACAAAGAGGGATTACTTGATTTATACAATGTATGTGCAAATATTTATGTTGCTTCAATCTGTCTAAGAAAAACATAGAAAAAAAGAAAGAATTGATTGCGAAGGGCGACTTCTCATGATGATAATATTTGTGTTAATATATAATATGACCAATATATTTGTAATAAAATTATAATTGGACAAAAGAATATAATGAGAAATATATTTAAATTATTTTTTTGTCTTTTTCATTATAAAATACTCTTTAAACAGCTCACACAAGTCAATTTTTTCAAAAATAACTATGGCTGTACTTTAAGGACTAAAACTCACAATATAATAATCTACTGTGTCTTAAACCCTTGTTCTAACTTCCCAATGGAGTCTCTGTTAGGGTTTATCGAACCATCAGCTGACGACACTGTAGAAGGCAACTCTCTAGCTCTCAAATTGGTGCCATGGATAAGCTGGGATGAATGGAACTCTATTCGAGATTCTCTTTTCTCTTCTTCTCCTCAATCTGTTGCTTTTGCTCTTCAAAGGGTAACGTCCAAAACAAAACCTTTTTTTTCGCTCCGATAAAATTGATTGGAATACTTATTATTTTTTGGATTTTAGATATCGACCTGGAGGAGCAGAGGATGCATTCCTGTCGCAGTGGATGTTACGGCTTCAATTATAGAAATTCAACAGAAAGATCCCTCTTTCAGGTGATCCGTTATTGATTTTTTTGTTTGTAGATAATCAAAGGGTATTCAATTATTTATTAATTTGCAATGTTGATTTATCCTTTATGTTTTTCGCTTGGTTTTGTTAATGTGAACCTTTTTCTTGCTGTTCTTTTGCAGGAAGGACCTAGGTGGAAATGCTCTGCAGTCAGAAGAAATGCTTTCAATGCTATATTGTATGGCAATTATGAGGTACATTTATTACTACTTCCTTTTTTTTTTGTTTCAAATTTCCCTCCATTTGTATGGCTTATGAGAATGACTTTCTTTCCACTTAAGTTGTATTACTTGTGTTAATACAACTGCACCATCAATAAGTTGTGATGTTATTTACACTATAATATCTTCTATTTTTTTCATTCCATATAGTAGAAAAAAGACAATTAGCAATGTTTTCTGCAGCTTCCTTGTTGCTGCAGATCTTCGCATGTGATGCTTCTCCCAATGTCCTTGGTAGTGTTATTTTAATTAATATGAAAACACAATTGGATGAACACTGAGACTGTTACTTTGGTTGAGAATTCCCTTCTTTAAGCTTCAGTTTATTCATTTTCAACATTTCATCTTTTCCCTCTTATCTGTGAGGTACCGTGATTTAAATGGTGGAACTTTAGGATAGCAGCCATGTGTGGATGAGTTTGTATTTTTAGCAAGCAAAATCAGCATAATAATGGTAACTACTTTTCCAGGCTTGTAAATGGTGTTGTTGAGAAGACCCGAAAGAAGGCTGAAATTTCGATAGCTGAGGCAGCAAATGCTATTGGCATTCCACGTATGCTGATTGATGTTCGCCATGGTGAGTGTTTATGCATATTTGCTACTTTGATATGAAAGTTGTTGATCGTTTAATATAAGTCAGCTATACATAGTATTGACCAGAGTAAATTTCTGTTACAGCCTTTGTGAGATAGTAACCAAATAAGATAGCTATCAAGATGTTGCTTTATGTTCTGAATCTGCTGTAGGCTTAAAGAAACTGAGAAGCTTATACCATATGTTGCTTGATCTTTGCATCAGTTAGCAATGTTTGTTTTGTTGTGACTTATGATTTTCTAACTAAATTCTAATGTGAAAAAGCTGATTTCTTAATATTGGTTAATATTTCCTTGTAGAGGGCTCTCATCGTGATCTTCCTTCACTGCAGTTGGTCCGTCTGGCCTCTACCAAGGTCGTTGTCTTCCTTAGTCTCTATAGTTTTTTGCTTAATATGTACATCTCTTAAATTTCACTTTCAGTTTAAGACTTGAAGCTGTGACTCCTCCTGAAGTTCCATTCCTTTTTTAGATTAATGGTTGTGTTCTTAATGGATTTTCTCTTATCAATACTGAGATGTGTTGTGTTTTATAATGGTCAAAGTTCAAACTAATTTGGAGGAGGCACAAATTTGTATTTGCTTAGAAAGAAAGCCTAGAAATGTCCCTGCCAGGTTATAACCTGCATGTGGCAGATCTTCTGCTTCAGCAATAGATTTTTCTCATTCTCTAGATACCAAAAGATGATTGATGTCTAGAAACTGTATATAGATGTATCTATGAGGCATCCATCCAGAAAAGAAAAAGAGATGTAGCTGTGAGACTTGTGCCGTTCTTGGTTCTCCCTTTTCAGCTTGAGCTTATACTGAATAAAGAGACTTCACAACCCTGGTAAAATTGTGTTGCAATGGAGATCCTCTTGAATAGTCCCAATTAATTTCCATTTAATGTTGTGGTTTTTGTAGGATCTATGGATTATGCTACAATCTTTTTGGATCACTGAAAGCCTCTAGCTACCAATTATCAATCATGATTCATACAACCTTTATGCATTAACTTTGAACGAATTCAGCTAGATAAAAATCTGTCGAACATAAGTAATAAATCAAAGGAAGGAAATGAAGAATAGGTATAGTACACAATCAAATTTAGGATCAGACTGACCAGAGGGACTAATTCATAATTTTCCATCCTTTTTGAGTAAATTATCAATCCCATTTTAATTTTCCCCTTATTTTTCTATGGGGTCATTTTTTCGTCTAAGCCCAGTCCATATGGTTGAACATATAGCCCAAATCACTTTTCGCAGGTCAATTTGATAAGGATTGCATGTCCCCCAGGTCCATGAATAGGCCTAATGTTATCTGATTCACGTGCTGCTAATTAAAGGACACTGTGTATTGCTCAAAAGATGTTACTAAATGTTTAATCTTCTTGGCATGCTCATATATGTAAGAGTGAAAAAAATAGAAAGTTTCAGCTGGATTATGTCTTAAAATGACAATAATTTCAGGCGCTTGACTGGTTGAAATCATATTATTGGGAATCTCAAAAGAACGTGATTCGAAGGGATTCGACTGCCAACCTGAGGAAAGAAATTAAACATAAACTGCTAGAGATGGCTTTCTGTTTGAAAGTGAAGCAGACTAACAGTTCACATACTTCGGGAAAACGTGAGTGAATTTTCCGTATTCTGTTTGTGGTGGTTTTGCCAACTGATATTACTCATTAATCAATTTTCTTGCATCTGATTGCAAATCTGCCTGATTCTATTACATTATAGTGTTTTGTTAGCACCTGTAGGTATGACCAATAAATTATGTTCGGTGCAAAAAAATTCCATGTAATGATGCAGCATTGCAGCTAATTCAAAGAATTAAGTTGTCATAAATCATGTTAACTTTAAATTTATGGATTTGAGCTTTGGTCCTTTTCACTTCAAAAGACTATTGGTAGACAATGTAAGACATTATGTTTGCTAAGAAGCTGAGATGGTTGACTCTCTCAAATAGATAGCTGAATTTTATGAACTTTTCTTAGCTATGCAGGGGTGTATACTGTGAACACCTAATTTTTGCACTATTTTAATATCTCCTAAAGTTAACAATGTTTAGCTTAATTTTTGTTTATTTCAATCCCAAGATCTTTTGGTTTTGCTCATGACCTTTGGCATGCCTGTTTATGGTGGTGCTTTTCCTGACCGACCTCATAGACCCATGTATTTGTCTCACAATGTGGTTGTGAGGTGCTCAACAAATGCGGGTACACGTGTGGGAAACTGCTCATATCTTGATAGTTATGACAATCTTGAGCAGTGTAGGCGGCCAAACCATGGACTTTCTCTCGAAGAGATTGGAAAATCTGATCTCATCCCTTCAGTTGTTGCTCATAGGTGGTGACTATCTCTCTTATGTGTTGATCACAAGCCAAAACTAACTCCCGTTGTTCTCGTAACCTCCCCCTCTCACGCATACATTAATCCTACAATGCACAAAAAAAGAGAGAAAAATATTTTTGGTATTTTGTGAATGAGGGATGCAATTAAAATGCACCAAAATTGGGAAATCAATTAAAATAAACCAAAATTAAGCTAAAAATTGTCAACTTCAGGAGAAATTAAAATAGGGCAAGATATACTGCAAACTTCTGTTGTACAGGGTTGTATTCTTATACCAAATTAGGTCGTAGATTGATTACCTGAAGTCAGTTTCTTTTTCCAAATACCATGCACCTTCTACTTTTCCTACTTTATTGACCTACCTTTGTGTTGAGCCTCTGTCACTTTGATCCAAATACACGATATTTCCGTGGCAACATGGAGACTAACTGGTAAGTAATCGTATGCTCCATGATAAATTTGTTGTTTACATTCTGTTCTCTCTTACTAAATCTCATCAAATGTGAATTATTTCATAACCCAAG
Organism: Solanum etuberosum; assembly: GCA_029582245.1. Taxonomy (NCBI): domain Eukaryota; kingdom Viridiplantae; phylum Streptophyta; class Magnoliopsida; order Solanales; family Solanaceae; genus Solanum; species Solanum etuberosum. The sequence goes on from JAJONR010007833.1 coordinate 5,336, forward strand.
GAGAAGAATAGGAGTATTTACCATTAGCATAACCTCTAGATGGGAAATGGAACTTAGATCTCGATGTGACTGTATTGTGTACAAAAGAAAGTCATGGAAGCTCTTGGACACTCTTTCCCACGATTGGAGTCGTTTGAATTAAATTTCTCATGGATTATTGAACCACATGATGACTCTGATGATCGATGAAGTGGGATGAGAACCATGAGGTCTATACAAGCCATTTCAACCTTGGGAAAGAAATCACCTAGTGTTTTTCCCGCTGGGATTTGAACATAAGACCTCATGACCTTCATCCCACTTCATTCACCACTAGGGCACAAAGTTACCCTGGTAAAGACCATGTTATTATAGTAACTAATATTTAATTCTTAATCTTCTGTTGTCTAGGAACATTTTGAGTGACAAAATGCATGTCTATTTTATCATGTCGTCAAAGTTGAAAGGAATGTCAACCTCCAGAAGTAAATTAGTGTGAAGTTCAAAAATATTTCAAAAAAAAAACATGCATATTACATCAAGTCGTCAAAGTTGACAGTAATATCAGCCACCAGAAGTAAATTTATGTGAAGTTCAAAAATAGGTTGGAAGGCTAATTTAATGGTTGGCTTATCAAGAGAAAGCTGCATTTCATAATATCCATCCTTTCAAGAAGGTGATGGATGTTATCAGTACATGACAACCAGACGATATAATTGCAGAACAAGTATAAAGAAAGGGAGTGAGAAGTATTTTCTGTACGAAATTGATTGACATTATGACATTCCATATCACCTCTTACTGGGATTATTTTTTTATTTTTATCCAATTCTTAAAAAATAACTAATGCAAATTTTCTGGCTTTCTTCTCTGTCATACATTTACTATTTTTCTGGTTTTTTTCCAACAATTTTTGTTCTCTTATACAGGAATGAGACTTGGGCAACTTTGTGCTAGAAACAAGTTTCTCCCTTTCATTTCTGGGAATCTACCATATTCTAAAACTTCTGGTAATTCTATTCAGCCTCAGATCTGTAACCTCATGGTTCATTGGCAGAGTTCCTGCATCTACTTTATGAGCTTCTTTTGACCATCTTCTGCACATGAAAGTATTGGCACTTGACACTAATTTGCTATATCCACCTTAATTACCTGCAACAATCTATTGAAAAATGAGCATTAAAACATTGTGACTATTAAAGAATCAGTACAATGTCAAATTTATGCACCGATAATATTAGCATGTTAGTTCATTTATAAAAAGGAATAAACATTAGCATGTTAGTTCAATGAAAGATAGAGTGAGATGAACTAGTGTATCCTTTGAGATTTACAAGTGTTTGCACGGTAGATTTCAGGGCTGTTTGGTCATCAGCCGCCACCATTTGGGATTTTTTAAGGTTTCATAAACTGTTGAATTTAGCATCTTTTCTATTTGTTTATATTCTTATAATTCTGTCTAGAGTCTAAATCTGACATTGACATTGACATTGACAGAGTAATTAGGGTATAGAGTTACTTTCTGTGAAGTCGTGTATGATTTCTTAATTCATGAAGGTGGTTCATACTGGATTTTTGCCTTTTGAAGGGTATATATTGTCTGTGACACTGTTCCAAAGTGCTTTACTATCAGCATATCTGGAATTCTGAATGTCCTGAGTTTTTCCAGAACAATTTGTCTCAGGTTCTAAAAAACAGATTACTAGAGCTATGAAGGCCATTCTTCGATTATATACTTCCTCATCTTCAGAAGTGGCATCTGTGCTTTTGGAACTTATGCTGCAGACAGTAGATTCCTCAAATTTTCCAGGGGACTCAGAGAATGCCCCAACAATCCATGAAACTATTGACATGCATAGTGCATATGATGACTGGAAACCAATCCTGAAGAAATTGTCAAACAGAGAACCGGATTTGCTTCTGACTCTTCTCAGGGGAGCTCTAGACAAGATTGAGACTATGGGAGCCTCAAAGCATGAGCTTGGTAAGTGATGTATTCTGGTATTCCTTTACTTGGATGATTTCTTGTGCTTGATATTGTCGGAGTATCATGAATGCCTCTGTTGAAGATACACTTATACTATATGAGACTGGAAACACGCAGATATCTATTATTCCTGTTCTTATGACTTATGAGCAACTGGTTAATTTGGGACATTGGTAAAATAGCTACTGGGAGCTATATAAGAATTTGTGCCATGGATGCTGAAAATTTCAATTGTCGTTAGTGTTTTATTGAGCACAGAGTGCTGAATCGTATCCTTGTTTGTGGGGGTTTCTTGCTTTCACCGATGTGGGAATGCAGCTTGCGGATTATCATTTATCACATACTATTTTGCAAGCTATTGTGTAATGATATTATTGTCATATTACAGTATTTATTATGTCCAGTTCATCTAACAAGGGAAGGCACAAAAACATGAAAAAAAGCTCTCTAGCTTAACTTACTGGGAGGATTTGCTCAGTCTACAGTAGTGTAAACTGTTCTTTCAAATCTTGCTGTTCTCATTTTACACGTCTTCCATCCTTAACTTTTTTCCCAATCCACATCTGTATATGTGTGCTATCTTTTTATGATGTTTCTCTCAGTTATATGATTTTCATTTGCTTCATGTAGTGGACTGGGATTTAGCTTAATTTCCTGTTCATCATTGACTTATTTCTTTTACGGATTATTGTCAGGTGCAAATGCCCTCTCAGAAAATGCAACTGAAGCTCTTTTGATTGGACAATTATGTTACCTGTGTGAACAGATAGTTGCAAACCTGAAGACACTAAAGCCTCTTAACAATAATGATGTTGCTGCTGACGGGGAAGACTCTTCAAGAAAACTTAGTCTTCCAGAGGCAACGCTACAAGAACTATTACGTAAATGTTTATTCTTGTCCTCTAACAACAACAATCAGCTGATGAAATCTGCTCTTGTCATTGCTCAGATGATTGGAAGGAACTGTTTCATCGATAAGTTAAATAAGCTCTGTTGTGTATTTGACTCAGAGATTATTCACTCAGATCCTTCTACCAATAATTCAGAAAGCTTCCTACTAGCCAGGGAAGAAGATTCTCTTCGCCAAGCTGCTCAGAAGCTTGAACTAATTATGCGTCGAGTTGTAAAGGGCAGTAACATGAACACAACAGATACCGGGAGCCAATGGGTAGTTGCAAAAACATGGAAAGCATGCCCCATTGGTATGCTTCCCCATGCATTTGGTTCCACTGGTCGTCTTCCAATTCTTGATTTTGTTGATGATTCAGCAGAAGTTGCAAAATCATCAGACAATGAAATCCCAGAAACCAATAAATGTGGATGCAAGCGGGAGGCTGCTTCTGCGATTGAATGCTTGGATGATCCTAATACAAAGAAAATGAGAAAGACAGAGGAGCCTGGTGATAATCAGTACACGGAGAATATGGAGATTGAAAATGGCCATAACGACGTGCCTTTGGAAGGTTCAAAAGGCCACCTGATGATTGATGGAGTGTGGAAGAAGGTTTCAATGGAGGAGCTGCGTGATATTGCAGCAGCTGTGAAGATTTTTGATTTCTTGTGAGATGCCTTGCATGTGGGGTGGGGTGGATTCTTAGAGAGCAAAATGAAAAGGGTTCTGTTTCTGTTGTACATCTGCCACCAGTTTTGTAGATTGTAATTTTCAAATATTTTAAATATTATCTTTTTTACCTGCTTCACGATGCTGTTAGATTTTGTATTTAATAATACAATTTTAGTTGTGCTACAATTTACATATTGTTTTATACTAAATATTAGTAGCATTACGTGTATTACATACATCATATAAATGAGGAAATGTGCTTTTATTTACTTCTAATAGTTACAATTGGTTCCAAATAAATTTTCACTTTGGAAGAGGAGGTCTAATTTTCAACTCTTTTTTTTTTATCCCATAACAATAATAACATATTCCGTGACATCCCACAAGTAATAAAATCAAAATTTCATTGGATTAGGGATAAAGTGATTTAATATGAGCCAACGCTCCACGGTATTGCTAGAACAAAAAGCCCTTTCTAATTTAAACAAAACATAACTGCGAAATAGACTGGCTCGACTCGATTTCGATGCTTATTTCAACAAACAGCAGCTGCACGAACAGCTCAGGTAGATAGATCTTCTTATAAATCACTTTTGCATGACAAACTAATAAGGGCTAAGGGAAACTTTTGCCCATAGTAGCCAATGAGTGAACAGTTTCAGTCATGAAGATCCAACAGAAGTTTAAGATAAACAACATTAACATGATTCAGATACCAGAGGAAGATAAGTTCATAGTCATCCATCAGATTATCAGATATTCTCCATATGAACACTATTGACTTCACTCAAATCCGGCCAAAAGAAGTAGCTAAATAATATACGACGAGTGGCTAGCATGATCACAGTAGATTAGGTAGATTTCTACTATATATGTGTATGTACATCCCATTATCCATGAAAGATCTGGCTAGTGATGTCTTCTAGAAATCTCAAACTTCCAGCAAAAAAAAAGTCAACTCTCAAAATCAATTATTCTGCACCTCAGCTTTCATCTGCATGATAGCCAGAGTTGAAGTCAGTACAATATCCATGAGAGTGAAATTGCAGAGGAAAAAGAAAGAGATGTTAGAAAATGCCAGACTTTTGAGTTATAACCATCAACCAGCAGATTGTGCAACAATTAGAAGAATGATGCTACGATAATTGAATACAAGTTTAACTTTTAACTATATGATGCTTGCGGTGGGGAAAGAAAACACACATCAGGACTGGGAGGTGGAAGATTTATCACACTATAATAATTAATAAGGCTATTCGGAATACTAAATATGGCCCATGCTCAGTTTTGGGGTAAATATAAAATGCCTCGTGGTTCTTGACGAAAGAAGAAAAATAGAAGGTTAAATTCAGCAGATAAAAAGGATTTCCAACAAAACCACCTCATGTGATGTTGTAAGGAACTATTGAGCATCATGACTTCTTTTCCAATGCAAAAGGAAGAGGACGTTTTTGTGCTTTAATTTGGATGTTAAATATTGATAGCTGGCTTGCGCTTAATTTTGGATATTAAACATTGTCATCTGGAGAAGAAAAGGGCTGAATGTAATAAGCAGAAAGTGAATTTTTCTGCCCTTCAGCATGAAAATTTACATGCAAGAAGTCAGCCTGATCCCCAACAAAACTCCATAAACGCAAGCACAAAGCTAAACTCTCTGCTCTAACCATGCTGGTCTTTGAGGATAGAGTTTGCCATTGCCGAATTAACTCCACATCCTCAATATGTTTCTGATCTCTATCATCTAAGGCTGTTTATTGTATCGACTGAACAAGAAATAGCTAGGATTTGGAACCAACTCAGTTCCTTGTTCAGCAAAAACCGTGCTCAATTGAAGATCTCTCCATCTTCAACCAACACCGAGCTTGATAACTTGTCCTTGCCATTCACAATGTTTTTATACTCTATGTATCTACCGGGCTAAGATTGATGTCAATGTACATGTAAGAGATATCTGAAATGATGGAAAAAATCTAAGTACCACAGGTGGATAGCTATCCATCCACACTTTTTGACAAAGGTAACAAGTTTGTATATAAATCTTCAGCACTAAGGCTGGGATCCCAAAAATTTACATCACAGAGCTACATACAACTGAGTAGGCTCAGCAACCCAAAAAAAGAAAACCTATCTCTAGGTCCTATCTCATCTTACAAGGATCCTAAGATGTCTACAATCGCTACAGGATCATCTATTTATTCCAAACTACACCAATAGCAAAAAGTGATAATGCAGTTCATTTTAATCCTATGCAGAGGACTGCTGATGCTTTCATAACATCTCGAGTTTCTCTCCTTCCAAATGGTCCACCATATCACTGCTGGGACAATTTTCCATCTGTTTTTGTCTGTGCTACCACTCCCCTCATAGTTCCAGCTTACTAGAGCCTGACCTGCCCTTTTAGGCATAGTCCACCTTATGCCTCTAAAATTAGTAAACAGGTTCCATAGTTGGCTAACCACTTTACAGTGTAAAAACAGATGGTTGATTGTCTCTGCCTTTTGCTCACAAAAAAAACATCTTGGACACATTTGTCTGCCCCTCTTCATGAGGTTTTCTTGCGTTAGAGCAGCCTCTTTCACTACCAGCCAAGTGAATACTGCCACTTTGTAGGGAATTTTTACTTTCCATATAAGCTTCTAGGGTAAGAAACTAATTTGAGACCCCATCTGATTCAAACTCTTATAAGCAGAGCTGACTGTGAATAAACCTTTGTTATGGCACTTCCATCTGAGAGTATCATCTCCTTCCTTTGGTCCTGTATACTGATATAAGGTGCCATAAAATTCAGCCAGTCTTTCCACCTCCCAATCTTGCATCAGTCTACTATATGTCAGGTTCCACCCTTGAGGAGTCCATACTTCTTGTATAGGAGACTTCTGTTGGAAAAAGTTGCTTGAGACTGCCATTTCCTAACCAATCATCATCCCAAAACATGATCTTCCTTCCACTATTTACATTGAAGCTTGTTCTTTTAAAGAAAACATGCCCCAAGTTTCTGATTGACCTCCACAAACTGATGCCATAAGCAGAAAATACTTCTTTAGTCTTCCAAAAATCTTCCTTCTCATATTTTGCTTGGATCACCCTCACCCACAATGTCTGCTCTTCTTTAGGGAATCTCCACAGCCATTTCATAAGCAAGCTTTTGTTATGTTTTCTCAAATTTCTGATGGCTATCCATCCACACTTGTCACCAAAATCCTCTTCTTCCTCTTCAAGCGTGAATAAATGCTGTAAACAACTAGCAGTCAAGAAGTAGGAGCATCCACCTCCGGTGACCCCTGCAACATGCAATCAACTTCTGCCTTTGATGTGAAGAAGTCAGGCAGAAGGGCATCACCCAGGTTTGACACTTAAGACTCTTCCACATCCACATGCTATTTTAGCCATTGGAGTCACTTGAAAGCCAGAATAATCAACCAAACAACCATTGAGCTTTTTCACTTTCAAGTTTCTGTTTTGACCAATGAAATATTGTCTCTTTGCCTGCTCTAGGTGATGGCATGTTCAGTTCAACAATAAAGTTGGCAAGGCCACCGCCACTCTGTATAACTTATTGGATACTCCCGGTCTCTAGCCTAAGAGCAGCTCTTTTCACTCACTTCCAGTCACCTAACAAGTAACAGTTAATCTTTGTCCTCAAAACTCTGTATGTATTCATTGCTATGTGAATTTCACAACAGTTTTTACTTATGTTCTGTATCAAATGAAAGGATGATTGATGGAACTTAATACCAAACTGTAAGCTGCTAAGCCTGAATGAGAGGAAGATAGAAAGGGGTTAACACTAAGTTTGGACCGGTTCAAATAACAAACCTTCGAACCCTACAAGTCTAGTCCTTAATTTGGCCTACTAATAAGAAAGAATACTACGAGACGAGCACGACCCAGCTAGGAAGATTGAAGCTCACTTTCAAGCAACCATCCTAACCCTATCTAGCACAAGGAACAGGAGCACGAGCAGCATCCTAACCCACCATTTCAAAGACCAAATGCACACCACATGATAGAGATACCTATACTGTTCTCATGCCATCACAAGTCTCATCAACGTCAACTATCAGTCTATCGCGAGTCGAAGGATTGATTACCTATACACCTGTTATCTCCGTTAAGGGTCAACCCATAAATACAGCTATAAAAAATTGTTAAGACTTACCAAAAGCAACCACTCTATAGCTACAAAAACCATACAGAGGACCCAGACACATAATTGATATGAACATCGGGGTCTAATCCTCTGGCTCATCTAGACTTTATTCAATACCATAATGATGGCCCTACTGGTAACTACACAAAGTTCTAGTCTCAATCCACTGATTTGCACAACAACTTAAAGAAGAAAACCTACATTTTAAAGTGAGCTAGAAGTCTACATGTAGCACAAAAGAGAATAGGTTAGATATACATATCTGCTTAATAATTAAGTCATTTGTATCCACTTCTAGCACTCAATTACCAAGAGTTAAATAATGGAAGAAACGAATGTCACAGAACAGAAGAATCAGTGATTACCGCATTGCGACGCTGTTTATCAAACCAGTTTTTAGTAGACATCAAGGCATTCACTAAATCTGACTCCACGGATGTCATATCTCTATCAGGTTCACACAAATCAGTGTAATAAGAATCATAGCCTGTAACAAGAGACAATTGTATTGACAAAAGATCACGAGCCAACTTTGATAGGACAGGATATCGGGGACTTGCAGCTTTCCACCAACTCAGCACATCAAAGTTCTTGGTCCAAGGCACAATAGGTTCTTCCAGATAGCAATCAAGTTCCGACTTTGGTGGATGAATTTGCTAAACTCATCTGAACAGTCAAATCCAAAACTAGGATCATTAACAACTTCCATCGGCTCAAGGAGATCTTCACTCGTACCAAATTCATCAGAAATGAGATCTTCACCCGTATCAGAATCGTCAGAATCTGAATCGCTCATAGGATACTCCATTGAGGACCTGTGCACCACATAGTCATCGAGAAGCCTTTGGATGGCCTCCAAAATAGATGATAGCGGTAAAAGATCATTACCTTCATACTTCAAGAAACAGAACTCTAAGTACTTCACTTTGTAGCGTGGATCCATAATAGTAGCTAGAGCCAACACCAAATACATATGCGTCCAATACTTGCCAAACTTTTTCAGCATAATATTGGCTAAATTTCTAGCAAATTCATCTGAACTCACGGAATCTTTCATCAGATTAAATCGAAGCTTATTAAGATTGTGGAAGTAAAGGCCTGCACTGGGTCGTTTTTTCATAAATAAAACTTCTGCTGCAGTATAGACATGTCCTACAAGTTTACATACTCCCTTAACTTTCTCCCACTCTTGGGGAGAAGGTAAATCGTAATCCTTATAATCATCTTTTTTCAAGTATTCTCCTTTAGCCTCTAATTTCAATGCTTCCTGTAGTTTATGAAATGTCACATTCCACACTGGTAGTGATTTTCCCCAAAATACTATGAGACGAATGTCACTGATTATATCCTCTATCATCCCAAATGCTTTTTTCACCATTGAACTAAAAATGTCTGCATTACAAGATACACGAAAAAAATTGTCCATCTAGCTGGAGTCTTTTCTTTTCAAGAAGTTTACTTTTAATGACATCAACAATCTCAACAAAGTCCAGATAGCTATGCACAGTGACAGCACATATTTTATCTTCAATACCAAAATCTGAAAGACACTGAATCGTCTCAGCAACATAATCTCCATACGCATCAAGAGACCTAAAACTAACAACCCAACTTCTTAGCTTCCAGTCTTCGTCAATGAAATGAACTCTTAAGCAAATGAAATCAGAAAAAGATCCCCCAAAATCTGAGGTAGACCAGTAGCCAACTCGTCCATTCAAGCTTCTCAAAATTTCTTTAACTTTAGCTTTCTCTTCCTCATACAATTTCAAGCAATACCGTGAGAGAATGGCAGATGAAGGACGAAATTTAGGATTAAGATAAACAATTAATTTTTTGAAGTACATGTCTTCTACTGACTTTGGAGGTGTACCGGATTGACAGAAAAACTTTGCCAAAGCACGATAAGCTGTTTCTTCATAGATAACCTGCTCCTCCCCAATATTAGTACTGCTCTCGTTCCTAAGATTTGCATTTCTTGGTCCACATTCATGACTTTTCCCCTTCCTTGATACATCTGGAAAACAAAATAAAGAACCACTTTACAGGCTATTTGGTTGGAGAGATTATGAAAAATAATGCAAACATAACATTCCATATAAATAATAGTATTTGGGTGGAAGATTAGGAAAATAATCTGAATAACTTATGCAGTTTTTGGTTGACTGTATAAGAAAAAAAACAATCGCCGCATAACTAATCTAATGGCTGACGATATTAAATAATAATCGCATTAAGTTATGCGAATTGTTATATTAATTTATACAAGATAGAATGTGAAAAATAAACTTGTTAGCAATACAAAGATAAAAGTACTTAAAGACAAAAGTGTACTTAAAGTAAGTAATCCCAACATTATATTCCATGTATTACTATTCACCCATAATAACTCCTAGACTATTCACTGAATAATAATCACTTCTAGTTTTATTCACAGCAAAAAAATCTTGGATTATTTATTCACATAACTACTATGCGCACCAAATGACATGTTAATGTGTAGCAACACTTACATTAAGAGAGTGGGAGATACGACAGTGGAATACAAGTAAATCAAGCAAACGAGAAGAAGAATACCAGATCCAGGAAAGAAGTCATGGAGTGTTTTCCGCTTTCCTTTAGTCATTTCAAGTTCATAAACTGCACTTGAGATTAATCAAATTAGAAGGTTGAAGCATATAAGATACCACATTTCATATGTGGGTACAGTATCAAAATTTGCTCAAATTGAAAGTTCTTTTCTTCAACTTTCTTCTATTTCAGACAGTTTTTCTGTGGAATTTTATCCAAAAATCAAATATATTGCATGAAATGTGGCATGATAATTGATATGAGTACCGAACTCCAATATGGATTTGACATGGGCATGGTCAATTTTTAAGACTATTTTGGAAAAACTATATGAAGCACCACTACTTGTGTTCATCCATTTTTAGGTGAGTACACCTAAGAAGATGAAGAGTCAATCCCTCGATAAAACACTACTTTTGTATGATTTATTAAGTTTAAAAGATTGTACCACAAATCAGTCTGAATATGAAGTAATTAAATTCCATTGACTATAACATACACATTCTTAAGTTAAAAATGTCCAAAGGTGAAGATGGAAGTATGGGATCCACAACTAAGGTCACTTGAAAGTGGTGGCTAATGATCCTGTATCAATTCCTTCTACTGTTTATCTATCCATAAAAAATCATGTAACACATTTTATTTTTTCAAGAGTCAAGTTGAGTAATTATCATTTAAAACACCAGTAATCACTTATTAATTTAAAACAGAAATTCATTTATTCCAAAGTTACACCTAAGCTTATTTCAATAATATCAATTAGCTACGCCATATCAACCCCATGTATCCTTCAATTTGGAGTCTCACATCGGTGGGACAAGGACTTCTTGGTCTCCTTATTTGGTCTTGGGCAATCCTCCCCTCATGAGCTAGATTTTGGGGTTGAGTTAAGCCCATAATCCATTCTTTACCATGATATCATAGTTATACTCATCCCAATTCATTATTTCCAATGTTGGCTCCCCGGGGTTGTTGGAGTCCCACATTTGTGAGACAAGGTTTAAATGATCTTGCGCAATAGCTAGCTTTTGGAGTTGAGTTAGACCCAACATCTATTTCTTTATCAACCTACCACAACTCTTCTTTATACATCTTGATACCAGATAGTTATTTGCTAATATTATTATTTTATAATAGTAGTACCCATGCAAGCTTGCGTGCAACTCAACTAATTCCACAAGATACATGTCACCTCCCACGAGTAACAAATACAAGATAAATCTGTCTACCAAGGCTAGAACAGACGGGAAGAAATCACGAAGTGTTTGGTCTATGCTGGAAATTGAACCTGAGAGACCTCATGGTGCTTAACCCACCTCTCTCCGGTGCAGTTATTTGCTAATCTCGGTTAAAACTTTCACATTAAATTGAAAATAGAAACACACAAATTATACTAATCAGATATGGGTTTAACTCAACAAAAAAAAAAACAAGTAGAAACACAAATCACCGAACCTTCTTCTTTTTTTTTCTTTTTTTTTTACGACTGAACAAGCTTGAGAGTTCAAATGCTAATGAAAATCCAAATGATGAATTAGAGTAACGTAAATTTACCAACTATGTTCTCATCCCCAATGGAAAAAATACTACTCCAACCCAAATTTACCCCTTTTTAGGAGTAGAACCCTAGGAAAACAGCAGCTATAAGTTCATGTAAGCAAACGCCTTGGAGATTTATTTATTACAAAGAACAGAGATGACTAACCTGCTTTTATGGAGAAAAAGAGCTTTGTCAATGCAGAACCAACAAGGAGTTATGGAGTCTCCAGTCTCTATTCTCCGCTCATGTTGATGCGTCCATTTTCGCCCGGGAAAATATGAAGAACCGCCGCCCAATTATAAAAGAAAAATAGTTGACACTGTTATAAAATATTATATTGTGGACGTTCACTATATCAAGAATTTACTTTCACACATTATTTCAATTACTTTCCTGCATTATGAAAATAACCATAACCTTCGTAACCTCCAACTTTATAACTATTATTCTTGTAACATTTCACTTCCATAACCTCCTCCATTATATTCATATCAATGTCATGTTTATGATTAACCTTTTGTATACCTCTATGTTACACTATAAATAGAGGCATAAGGGTTCATATTGTATACACTTGAAGACTTGGAATAATAAGAAAAGCTCTCATCTCTTTTCTCCCTATTTCTATTGCTTTCATCTTCTATATTTCTTGTCTTATTTGATCTTGGAACCTCAAGTTGAGTTTTGAACCCCTCTACCACTAAATCAAAATATAATCTTACATTTAGCAGGTTTAAAATCAATATATATATATAGTTCACTGCATGATCTATTCGGGAGGGTAAACCATAGATCTCTAGTTAAGACTTAAGCAATTTATCACTGTACCACAACTCATGTTGGTTAAACATATACATGTCTTCTATTTACTCAGAATATTGAGAAATTACAAAAATTATATAGCTAGAGTTTGGATTTGGAAAAAAAACAGAAATATATAATTAACTAATTTACATGGTAAAAGAATAATTTAAAACTTACCTTACAAATCTTTAGTCAAAACACAATTCGGTATAGAACATTATATATTTAATATACAATAACATACATAATTTCCATATTTTACAAAAATGTTTTTAAACTTGATATACAATATTATACCCTAAATATACAATATTATACAAAATTCTAAGAGATATTTATACACAAATATACAATAACATATGATATTATACATTATTATACACACACAAAAAAAAGACTTTGTCTTCTTCCTTAAATTCATGCATCTGATTCATCCAAAAAACACATTTAAAACTACACCAAATCACCCAAAATTTATAATCGATCTTTTGCAACAATAACAATTTGGAACGAAACTTATTTGTGAAAATTCATATTTCAGATTTTGAAGCTTCGAGCTTCAACAAATGATTGTCGATGGCTCCAACAAAATGTCAATAGTACTTCACAGTAACTTCAATAATGTATGGAGAAAATTTTATTGGGAGTATCACCCCTGAAATGGACCCTACAGTGCATGATCAGATTTAATCGTGGCTCCAATACACGCGTTGAATGCTGAGTGGGAATTTTTTTTTAAAAAAAAAACTTCAATAACAATGATAAACCAATGAATAAATATGTAAACTTCTTCGTTATTATCTATCATTCGACTATATATACATATGGGATCATTCATTTCACTCCAACACAAGCAAAATAAATAAATTAGTTTATTACGGTCGCCGCCACAACTGCAATATAGTCACCTTCATTATAGAAATCGCCAACGACTTTGCTATTACCGAATTTCTATAATAATAATAATAAATCATATTTGAGAAATTCAAAAATGGACAGAGAATATATATAAGAGAGAGAGAGAGAGAGAGAATGTGTGTTTTGGGTGTGTAGAGAAAAGACAGGAAATAGAGTTATTAATAAGTTAGTGACTAAATTTGATAAAGTTATTAAAAAAAAAAAAGGCCCATTTTTGCAATGTACTTGGGTTAATTGTTATAGTATTTCTTGTTATTGCACAACATTTCCACCTAGGACCTTCCTCCGAAAAAAATAAAAGTATAGACATTGCTTAAAATTATAATTGACCCAAGGACATTGTTAAAATGGGCTAATTTCTTTAAAACTTTATCAAATTTAATTATTAAGCTATTAATATCCCTATTTCCTATACACCTATCTTTTTCAAGTGATCGTTTGTTGATTTACTTTATCAGTATTTTTTTGGTAGATAATCAAACGGATATTCAAGTATTTATTAATTTGCTATGTTGAATTATCATCTATGTTTTTTTACTTTTTTTGGGAAATATACCATAAATTATCGTTCAAAATAAAATGAATAAAAATAAATAAATATTTAGGTTGAGACAAAATTTCAGAAATAGCTAACATAATAAGGCTCTATAGTTATAGTTTCTATAATTGCGCTCTATACCTATAGTTTCGTTTTCTATGGAGGCTGCGTTTGTATATTTTGCTTGCAAATATACAAATAGGGTAAGTATTCACAAATTCTGTATTTATACATTTAGGAATTTTTCAAAACTCTGTTTGTATGTTTCGCTTGCGAATATACAAACATGGTAATTTATTGTGAATTTTTCATAAATCATATACAAATAGCTAGGGCAAGCATATACAAATTCTGGATTTATACAATCAGGAATCGAATTATATAAAATTCTGATTTATACAATCAGACGAATTATACAATTTTAGGCAAATTATACAAATTAAACAAATAGCAAGATTTGGAGAAACTATGGCTACGAATCACACTTTTTCAAAATAGTAGCTATAGCGTTTAATATCATTTAAATGTTTGTTATTCTGCACACTTTTTTCCTTTTAAAAGAGATTCAAATCCACTGCAATATAATCTAAATTGATCTAGCAGTACTACTCTTGACTTGTATCTTCCAGGATACAACAATCCAATAACGGCATATAACTTAAACAACTCCGGACTAGTTGATGTATCCAAAGCTTCACCATAATAATACCTTCCTTCAACATGGACTTGCTCTCTTTTCTATAGTGAATAAGCTAGAGACTTGAAATTATTTTTTTTGTCTACTCTCTTTTCACTACACTAACCTCAAAATATAATACTTCTCAGCTTTCTTCTACAAATAATATCAAAAATCTAAATAGTCATCTGAAAATTAGTGGGAAATAATGAGAAGAGCATGTCATTATAATTGTAAAAATTATAAAAAATAATAATACCATTCATCACTTTATGCCTATTAATTATCATTCACTTAATATTTTTATTTCTATTATTAAAATGCACAATAACACTAACATGAGGCTCTTAAAATGAACCTTTTTTTTTTAAATCAATTATCACTACTTATTTTTTATTTGTTTCAAAATATCCTTCCATTTGTTTGACTTATGACTAATGAGATTTGACATTTTTTATTTTTCTCCACTTAAGTAGTACTAGTGTTGATATAACCGCACCATTATAATAAGTTGTGATGTTATTTATACTTTATTAATTTCTTTGTGCTTGTATAAGTCAAAGAATTTTATTTTATTCATATGCACTAAGATGACCCTAGAAAACTATATATGATGAGATGAAATATCTTATTCAAAAGAAGGGATAAAAGAATTTCAAGTTGAATGAAATACTCCCTTCGTTCTCTTTTAATTGTTATAAAAAATGTTTTAGAGTCAAATGATAAGGATTTTGACTAATACTTTACGATGTATTTTTTCATCATATTGATATGTAAAAAATTGCAATTTATAATACTTTCCGTATAGTTTTTGAATATCTAAATTTTTAATTTAAAATATTGAATTAATATAATCTAATTTATTTGAAAATTAGTCAAATTAACTTTCGAAAAATGCAATATGACAACTAAAGAAGACGGAGGGAGTAAGATGGAATATATTATGGAATAAATTTATACCGTCAACCAATCACAATATATATTTTATCCCAAACTTAATTATGAAATATTTCACCTTATCAACGTATCAATCTATTCATAAGTGTATAACTCAGCACATTTAAATACAAAACAATAGGGAAAAAACATAAGTTTATTTGAGCACTTAAAACACCAAAAACAAAGATCAAATCATTTGTTTTCTTTAGTTCAAAATCAAATGCTATGTTATAATAGTATTATAGCAGCCCATTTGGACTAATTAAAGTCAACAAGGGCACCTCTAACTGGCTGTTGTGGGTTTGGCAGTGGTACATAGCAATATTTGACATGTGAATTAAATAATATTAAACATTATCAAAACTATAGTTTATTTACATTATTTTCAAATTCCAACACCTTAATATAATTATATTAAACGAGTATTTTAGCAGACATCTCCCTAGAGTGGTTGGTACATCACTTACGTATTTGATGTTTTCTGTGTGAGATTAACTATACATTTTTTAAATATTTTTTTTACTTTAGTGTTCGATTAAATTTAAATTTATATATTATAAAATCTATTTTTTGATTTTAATAGGATTTTTCTTTTCAGATTTTAAATCTTTAGTTTATAAGGGAAAAATCCCAATCATCCCACTAAAATTCATATCGATGTGAGTCTACTTAAGTTTTTTTTCTCTCGATATTCGATTTCACATCAGAAATTGATTCATTCTTAATTTACATAAAAAAGTTCTATATTAAGGATAAAATACTTTCTAACAAAAATAACTTTATATTCAGAGAGAGTATCTATAGAACTTTTCAATGTAAATTTGAATTTATTTACTATAATAATTAGAGCCGTCAAAACGGGCTTAGCCGATGGGGCCGGCCCAACCCAACCCGTTATTGGGATAGGGTTGGAATAGGATTTTTCAAGCGCATTTAAAACTATGCCTTATAAGCCCTTGACCCTTAAGACTTGATCAGGATCGGGCCAGGATTGACTCATGGGCCAAAACTTTTTATTTAAGGGCAACTTACAATAATCTTTCTAGTATATCATCTAATTACTTAAATACATGCTATGTTGTAATATTATGAATCTTACTAGATTTTGGTACGTCCAGAATCATGTATCTCAGAATATATGGACTCAAAATTAGATTAATTTGTTCTAGATACACTTTATCCAAGTAGATTCGCATGTATCTAGGATACATAGACAAATCTCGCTCCCTTGCCTCCCTCCATCTTGCTTGTCACTCTCTTATCTCGCTTGCGTATCTGATATGCGAGATACATGCTAATTACACTAGATTTTTTGCTAGTGTTATTGAAACAACATCATTGTTTACCATAATTGATTTGAAAATCTTCTCATTCTCTTTACGTTATAGAATTATAAGTTTGAAAAGAAAAAAAATGAAGAAAAGAAAGGCTAGCCCGCTCCAGCCCTCGACCCTTCTAGGGTTGGGTTGGGTTGAACATTTTCAGGCCCTTCCAAATGAAGGGTCGGCCCGTCCTAGCCCTTCAAATTCCTGACCCGCGAGGCTTGAGCCGGCCTTTGTTGACAGCTCTAATAATAATCAACTAATATGAAACAAAAAGAGTACGAGATTCATGAAAAGAAAAATCCCTTTCTTTTGTCTTTGTGAAAGTATTTTGTTATGGGTATAATTTATTTTATTTTTTTAGTCAATCATGGCAGAGTATCTTTCAAAGTTCACGTGCAACTGTAACATAAATTTTGTACTATGCACTTAAATTACACACAGAACTTACAAAATATTTCTCTCAGATTCCCTCAAAAATAAAATTTAGGAAAAATGTAAAATGAAAAAAAAGAAAGAAATCTTCTATTTCGTTATAAAAGAAAATTAAACAACAATTTGTTTGGTAGAGAGAAAAATATTATTGTAAAATATTTTTTCTTTTTTTTTCTGGAAAATCAAAATAATTTTTTTTTAAAATAAATAAATTGATATAATGTGGGAAAAAATAAATTTTGTAACTGACATTTCACCTTTAATAATTATTTCACATGTGTCCGCCTCTGCAGCCTCCTATCACTACCCTACCCCCACCAACCAATTCTCCATTGCTTTCAAGTCTTTGTCATTATTTGTTAACTAAAATAACGTATATAAATCAAGTTTTTTAATGAATAACATATATGGGTATCTTTTCAAAATTTGATAATAATCTATTTTAATGATATTTTAATTAATAACATGACTAAACTATAATTAACTATATGTAAATAATAGTTCTATAAATTTAGAACTATACGAAAAACGATATAGATGAGCTAAATATATAAGGGAAGCATTAATAAATCTTTTCTCAAAATTTAATATAACATATTTGAGTTTTTTTCCTAATAAAAATAATTTTAAAACTAATTAATAATTATTATCAAATACAAAATAAAATATTACTATCATTTTTATCCCACCAACCAAATAACCCCATAATATAAATTATCAAAAGAACAAATTATCTCGAAATTAATTAGAGAAGTACATATTTTTAAACCAAAAATTGAAATGGATGATGTGAGTCAATAAAGCCGCCGGTCTAGGAACAGAACAGACCGCCCGGTCACCGGGTCATCTATAAATAATCATCTTCTTCCCTGTTAAATGCCCATTCAGCTTTCACTCACTTTCTTTGTGCTCTGCTCCATTGAAATCATCGAAATCTCATTCAACTTCTGAGGTATTTCAATTGATAATCAAACTCTACCAATCAGCATTTCTCTGTTTCCATCTCATTTTTTTTTTTGTCTTGGATTTTACTTTCTAAATTTATACTAAATTCCATGCAAGTTCATGCTAGAATTTTGATTTTCTTTTTCTAGTTTAGATCTGCGAGCGAATCAGGTGAGGCGTATATTGGTTTATGGATTTACAGTATTTAGTGAATCATTTGAGCATTTTCTAGATCGCATATTGTCACTATTTCTGTTTCAATATTCATTTCCATAGTCATTTGTTTGATGAGCGCTATTTCTCAAGTTTCATTTAGGCCTGTTTGGTGCGAAGTAAATTGTTTTACATGAAAAATGTTTTTCACGAAAATAGCTGGGTTTCTTAGTAGTTTTCGTGTGTAAAAAATATTTTTCTAAAAAATTATTTGTGTCTAACTTAGACATACACTATGTGAAGTGGGTTAGGGGTAGAGGTGTGGGGTGGGGTGGTGGGGATGAAGATGAGTTGTGTTGAGGGTGGGGAGGACCGAATCAAGGTGGAATGTTACTCGTGGAACTTGTTTTTCTACTTTCATTTCGTTAGAGAAGTCATTTTCCTCATTTATTATCTTCCAAAATTTTTGACGGGGAACATGGGAAAATTGACAAATGTTTTCTTTCATACCGATCACACCCTTGATATCAAGGAATTAGAAAAAAAAATAGTTTAAAGACAAATTTCACATATTTTTTGGCTTATAGTTCACTAGCTACTAGAGCTTACAGTGTCATCTAGTTTTCTTTCTCATTGAAATGACTTGATGGTGCTGATTAATCTATGAAAATATCTTTGGGAAAGATAGTATAGTAGATGAGGCTAAGTTTTTCATTGCTCATGCTTTTTGCTTTGCTATGATTTGATATATAATATGAATTTTGGTGATATTTGGGTCATACAATTTTTTTTTATTGGTGGTATTGTGATTTCTTTTGTTGATAGAAAGAGACCCCTGATTAGTTTTGAATGAAACAGACATCCATTTTGATACATATTCACAATGGCTCCAGCAGCAGCAGATACCATCAAGCCTAGAGGTAACAACTTATGCTCTCTT
The DNA here is from genome assembly GCA_029582245.1 of Solanum etuberosum. Taxonomy (NCBI): domain Eukaryota; kingdom Viridiplantae; phylum Streptophyta; class Magnoliopsida; order Solanales; family Solanaceae; genus Solanum; species Solanum etuberosum. Next base: position 24,794 of record JAJONR010007833.1, read on the forward strand.
AGCACCTAGCCTAGAATCTTTATTTGATGTAAAGATAGGCAGTTGATTTGTTGATGCTTCCTGTATGAGCCAGCACTATGATCTATGCAAATTTGATTTTCATGGTGACCATTTATTAGTAGCAGGGGTGTTCTTTGGTCCCATGGCAATTCACATGGAAAGAACAAGTTTTATGCTTAAGCAAGAACTTAGTGTTTTGTCCATTTTTGTGTTTGATTTTTCATTAAAATTTTCAATTATAAAAAAAATCATTAAAAAGTCGTTTTCTGTAGATAGCAATTAGGAAAGAAGCAATTGCTTTCTATTGGGAGGATATTGTCTTTTTTAGATAAAGAGGAAAAAGAATCTCTTTTATCTGTCCCGTATTTTCAACATTCCTAACAAACTGAAAGTGTGAGCATTCCTATAAGTCAGTCTTACCATGAGACACTGTTGGAGCTGACTTTGGTTTTTGCTCATATATGTGGATTTCATTTGGAAAGTCTTGATTTTGTATGGTCAGTTGGATATTTGTTCACGAAATGCAAAAGCTTCAAATGCACATTGCAAGGTTAACTTGTAGTTTCGGTTACTTAAAACATAGCTTCTTTTTTTTTTAATAATCTATAGTTGAAACCTTTAGAGTGGAATGCTCTTCTTACTGTTATTTTATGTAAAATGGAGAGTCCAAAACTTGTAGCACATTTTTCTACTTTTCAAAACCATAAATTTTCTGCTGTTATTCCCGCTACAAAAGACTCAGACAGCCTACTGAGGCTCAGATGATTGATTGATATTGTCTACATTGTCAAAAACAGTATTTCATTGAGTTCGGCGTCTCTTATCCTTTCTTTTGATGTTCTTTTATCAGATAAATTGGTGCAGTATAGTTGTATGTTGTTTTTTCTAGATTTTGGTTTGCTATGTCGTGAAAAAGATTTTCCAAACTGTGCTATCTGATAATTTCTCATTATTTGTGCTTTAATGTGAACAGATATTTGCATTGTTGGTGTTGCCCGTACTCCAATTGGGGGCTTCCTTGGTTCTCTTTCCTCGTTGCCAGCCACAAAACTTGGATCAATAGCCATTGAGGGTAGGACTCTAGCTATTGTTGCATAGTTATTTCATCATAGAAAACCCAATTGACTGGCAATAATAATTTCTTTGAGTTTCAATTAATCTCTCTGTTGGTTGAACTTTAGGTGCTCTTAAGAAAGCAAATGTTGATCCATCACTAGTAGAAGAAGTCTTCTTTGGAAATGTCCTCAGTGCAAACCTGGGACAGGCTCCTGCTAGGCAAGCCGCATTGGGTGCAGGACTACCCAATACGGTGGTTTGCACGACTGTGAACAAAGTTTGTGCATCTGGATTGAAAGGTATGCACCTTCCTGTTGTATTTATTTCCTGGAGACCTCTGTCCCCTTTAATAACTGTTATGAGAGTGAAAGAGGTATTTCTTTTTTGACAATAGATAATTTTATATGGCTTTGCAGCAACTATGCTTGCAGCTCAAAGTATCCAGTTGGGCATCAATGAGGTGGTTGTGGCTGGTGGAATGGAAAGCATGTCCAATGTTCCCAAATACATTGCAGAAGCAAGGTTTGCGTTCTTCAAAAGTTGAACCACTGTGATAATACAATTTCTTTTAAGAAGCCCCTCAGTCTCCCTTAGCAAAGAAGGATAGTGATACAAAATGATATGTTTTCGAGTCACACACTTTAGGAAGAGTGGTGCTGTTTTCTTGCGACTTTCCCAAGGCACATTTTATAATATGTCTACAACTTCGAACCTATCTTTTTGTGCTTCAACAGTGTACATGTGTTGTTCCGAAATCTTAAGTTCTTAACATGCTCAATCAACAATTACAAAGCCAGCTCATATTCCTGTTAACCAGCTTTCATCACTTCTTATTATTCATGCTTCCACTTAAACCCGTTTATGATCTGTTCCTCATCAGCCATACATTTTTAGATCTCTCCCCATTGAGTTTTATGATCTGTTCCCCGTCAGACATAAATTTTTAGATCTCTCCCCACTGAGTTTTATATGGTTAATGTATTGTTCGGAATACGGTAGACTTGTTGCGCTGGTCACTTCTATTTTTTTTCCATTACAAAAGTTCTGATTAGTTAATATTGTTCTTCAATTCTGTTTTATCACTACCCTTCATTGATCAATGCCATAATCACAGGAAGGGATCTCGTCTTGGACATGATAGTCTTGTTGATGGAATGCTTAAAGATGGTTTGACTGATGTTTATAAGGATTGTGGTATGGGAGTTTGTGCAGAAACATGTGCTGCAAATCATAAAATTACAAGAGAGGAGCAGGTTTGTCTTTATATACATATTTGTTTTTCTTTAATTTGCATCGTGCTGCAAGTTTGGCTCTGACTTTAATTCCACATACCAAAGCTTTTTATACTCTTAGTTTATCTAATTTATACTTACATTCCAATTCCTCCTTATCTTTGCTTTTGGTTCTTTTGATGTTTAATAATCAATACCACCATTTGTTGAAGCTTCTATGAGAAACAATAACGATTGGGATACATGTGGTCCGCTCTTTCCTAATGCTGTGTCATTATTTCTATGCAAAGTTGAACCATTTTGATTTTCTATTCCCTGTTCCACTTGTTTGCCACACGCACATCTGGAAACCAAAGTGAATCATCATTCTGTTTTCTCTTAGTTTTCAGCTATCCGCTATGTAGATTTGCTGAAGTCTTTTATTTTCTGATGCCTGAAGGAGTCAAGCACTTATGTCTCTCTTATATATGCAGGATGATTATGCAGTTCAAAGTTTTGAACGTGGAATTGCTGCTCAGGAAGCTGGTGCTTTCGCATGGGAGATTGTACCGGTAAAAGTTAGAGCACTTGGTCTCTAGATATTTCTCCATACTCAAATAAAGCAAGTTCTTTGCAGTTCGTTTATTTTATGGTTCTAATGAATTCTGACAATGTTCAGGTTGAGGTGCCTGGAGGAAGAGGAAAGCCATCCATTATTGTTGATAAGGATGACGGTCTAGGAAAGGTGAGTACATTAATATGACATTTTATTAGCCAAAGCAAAACTAATACCATACATGTATGGGCTCCTCTACTTCTTCTCTTGAAGCGCTCTTGGAGACTTAATTTTGCCACTCTCAGACCTACTTCCCATATGGGAAGTAAAGTAGAATAGCTAGAAAATGAAGCTAAATGCAACTTCTAAATCACTGTAGTTTCTTATTGAAGGGGATGAAGAGAATATTCTGACTAGTTATTTTGACCTTCATATTTGTGCCTTCCAAGTACTAAAAGGATTAGATATATGAATTTACTTCTTTGGTACTTAAAAGATGTTATGATATAGGCACGTGCATTTATACTGCCTACAGTCTCCTGCCTTCATCACTCACAATTTCTGTGTTTTTCTTGCCAGTTTGATGGTGCAAAATTGAGAAAACTCCGACCAAGTTTTAAGGATAAAGATGGTACTGTTACTGCTGGTAACGCTTCTAGCATAAGGTTCGTGGACTTAATTTTCTACCATGTTCTGTTTTTCTTGTTCTCACATGGTTAACAAGAACTTTTTGTTAACCTAACCAAGAAATGCATTTCCTACTTCTACAATCTTGGTCAACTACTCTGCAATTTACTTGCACTAACTTTCTCTCTCTGGAAGTACTGCATCCCAAACAATAGCTGAAAAAGATTTGTTGAATACAGTTACAATTATATCTTTACGTTTCTGGTTCATTTGTAAAAAGTAATTTTTTACACTTTGCGTCCATAGTGGGAGCTAAGTTAGTTAGGTCATCTACTATGCTGTTTAAGAACATCTTTCACCTGAAATGTGAATAGCTCAGTGAAACATGATAAGAACTGGCTGTTGAAGTTGCTCCTTGTTGTTCCCTATCGAAAATTTGAAACAGGAAATCAGAATATGATAACTTCAAGAGATTCTTCGTTTTTCTTTTCCAATAAAATTTATTGACAAGAGAAATCTTTCATTTTCAGTGATGGTGCTGCTGCATTGGTCTTAGTAAGTGGAGAGAAGGCTATAAAACTAGGATTAAATGTTATTGGAAAGATCTCAGGCTACGCGGATGCTGCTCAGGTACTTTATATCTGTGAATTTGAGAATAGAGTTTAGGCACTCCTTATGTAAGATTTTTGGAGTACTAATGGTTATTACCTTTTTACTTTCCTTATCTGGTGGTTAAACTTATGCTCTTGATGTTCTCATCTAAATTTAATCTTGCAGGAACCTGAATTATTCACAACTGCACCTGCTCTAGCAATTCCCAAAGCTATCAAAAGTGCTAGCTTAGAGGCTTCTCAAATTGATTACTATGAAATAAATGAAGCCTTTGCTGTATGTGCTCTTACCTACTTCTTTTAAACTTAGCCTGTTTCATTTGTGTGAGCACCCTCCTTAACAGACCTTGCTTGCAGGTGGTATCTCTTGCAAATCAAAAGCTGCTTGGTCTTAATCCAGTGAGTGCTCTATCCTATATGCTTATTAATCTTGAGATACAAAATTTGTTAATCTCTTTAACTTTGACACTCTCAGTCGGGATATATTAACTAAAGAAAACTATTTTGGATTATATGCTTTTATATGAAAATGGAACAAGGACAAGATCACATTAAGTCGTAACTTACTTGGTCGGCAGTACTTTATATGGTGTGGAACAAGCACAGAATGATCCTGACAATGAAGTAACCTTTTGTTTGTTCACTCAGGAAAAAGTTAATGTACACGGTGGGGCTGTATCTTTGGGGCATCCTCTTGGATGCAGTGGAGCTCGTATATTGGTTACACTTCTCGGGGTACGTGTCACTACTGCAACATTTTGGTGTTTTAAGTTCAAATGATTGTTTCTTTTAATGTCCTATTATGATCTTTTCTTCTGACATGAATATTGAGAAATCTATTGTCCTTTGACTTTCGTTTCACATCTATTTTCCCAATACAACGTTTGCAGGTGTTGAGACAGAAAAATGGCAAATATGGAGCTGCTGGTGTTTGCAATGGAGGAGGAGGTGCCTCAGCCCTTGTCCTAGAGCTTGTGTAATCCTTTTTTGTTTTTGGTAAGTCCGATGATTTGAAACTCATTTGAGAATTAAGTCTACCATTGTGATATTTGCTTGTATGCTGTCCTTGTCTTTACTAACATGGAATTCAGAGGTGCTCTTGATAGATTGTTTAACTGGACAACAATGATAAATTAGAATTGGAATAGTATGCAAGGGTTGTTCAATGAGATGACCACAAAAGATGATAATTCCATTTAAATCTCGTTTCGGACTGTATCCTTCATCTTAGTGTTGTATAAGCTCATATGATTCATCAACTGGTATTTCCCCACCAGTAATGGAACACTGTACATTTCTTTACTTGACGTATTAGATGGCTGCATTGAGATCATCATTTCTGGTTACCTCAGTGTATATATTGATTTTGTTTTGCAGGTTAGTGTTTCAGACTATTTATGATAGATGGTGCTTGTAACGGATTAGATCTGGCAGGGCGTCTTCTACCAGAGATGACTCTGTAACCTCTACTTCATCGTTTTCTTTTTTCTTCTTTCCTTTGTAATGTTAATTTAACAAGTTTTCTTCAAAAATAAATGAAAGGTGGTCAGGTTCTTCACGAAGTAAATGACAGATCTCCCTCCCCTCCCCGATTTCAAACATTTTCGTTGGAATTTCTTCGAGCACTTCACTATTTTCATGTGTCCAGAGGGCATAACTTTGAGATACTTCCCAGTGTGACACTAGAAAGAAAGGTAGCGGCTGCAGATTTTCCTGGATGTTCTAAATAAGTAAAAAAACACTATATTGCTGCAAGCATTGGTTAAGTGAAGTTGGTTAAGCTAATATAACCTAAAATTTAATAATAAGCCAACTTATGCCTTGAACTAGTCGAGTTTTGTTTTGTTTCTAGTAATGTTGGGAGGATCAAGAGGAGATTTCAAATTGAATATTACTATAAAAGTTATTCAGATGTATTTACCAATTAGATAAAATGAGTTTACTGTTTAGCTAGGAGTGGGATGTGTACTAAATCCACTTCAAATGGACAAATCCAATCTAGTCGCCATTTGTTTCCTAAACCATTCTAGACTTCTCCTTGGTCATAGGAAACGTGGAAAGTTAGAATTTAAAAGTTCGTAAACACACAAAGAGACTTTTTTTTTTAAACAAGTTAAAAAGAAAAGTAAGACAAATAAATTAAAGCGGACACAATAGTTAGCTAAGATTTTGAATTTGAAAATGTTGTACACTTCTATTCATAAAGCTGATTTAACTTATTTGAGTTTGAGGGATAATAAATGTCAATTATATATCATAATTAATGTCTATATATTATTCTCTTCGTTAAGTTTTACTTGTCCATTATTTTGAAAACAAATTTCCATTTTTGTTTTATCCTTTTAATATGTCAAGAAAGGACAATTTTTTTTTCGTGAGTTGCGACTGTTATAGTGAAGACACTTGAACAAAGCTTATCAATTATCAAACCAATGTAAGGGCCATTATTTACTTGTCAACTTTGGGACGTACTAATACGTGTTCATAATTAACCACTGTATGGTCAGAAAATTGAATCCAACATCTTGCAAACGAGTATTTTTTACTTGTTCAGTATTGACTTGATATGTCTTTTAAGAAATAATAAATAAAATGACAATTTTATTATATCAATCTTTGAATATAATAAATTTAATGTTTTGAAACATGACTATAGTTGATAATAAGTGTAAATTAGAAACTAAGTGATAAATTATCTCTGGATTCTTCAAATTGAATAAGTAAAAAATTGGCATCTATTTCCAGTATAGCGAACAAGTAAAAGTGGACGGAGCAACAAATATACTTGCTTTTTTCAAGACGTTTGTTAATGACTTACGAGCAACATTGGAGTCAGATTTTTCATTAAATGGACTCAAATATGAACAAACATCTACTAACTACTATTATATATACATACAAGATAATTTTAACTATGTACAAATAATATAATTTTTCATCAATTGAAGGAAGTTTCGAATGAACCCTCTCAAGTCTACCCAGTTCCGCCCCTCCAACAGGCCTTAAAGAACTTATTTCTAGTGTAGTGATGGATGGAGCAACAAGTATACTTGATTTTTTCAACATGTTTGTTAATGACTTATGAGCAGCGGCGGAGTCAGAATTTTTATTAAAGGGACTCAAATATGAATAAGTAAATACACGAATAACCCAAAGGTAGTTTAACACATCTACTGTATATATATACATAAAAAGATAATTTTAACCGTATATAAATGATATAATTATCTGATAAAAAAATTCGAATGAACCATCTCAAGCCTACCTAGCTTCGCGCTTAGAAGTACTCCAACAAGGGCTTAAAGAACTTATTTCAATATTCAAATAAACAATATTGTAACGACCCCTTGTACACTATTTTGGAATTATCGATGAAAATAGTGGCTAGTGTAGAAACATAGGAATAAAAACCATAATTTTAGCCAGCTAAGTATGAGATGTCCATAGAAAAACACAAGCATCATCACATATATAGTGTATGGCACAGAATTACAGATTTAAATAACAAATTTCTATCTCATTGTTTTTTGAAGTAATAAATCAAAGTGTTAAATTACTCCAAGAAAGTGGTAACAAAAAACAAGAGGATCCAGTTGTAAAGAGACCAAATTAATTCCATAAAACTATTATGGCCTATGATCAACTTGTACTATATATATATATATATATATATATATATATATATATATTTTGAGCCACACTATAATCACTAGCTTGGCCTCAACTATTGTTTTCCAGCTATGCAATCTTTCTGGGGGTTTCCAACACAAATTTGTAGTTTTGTATGTACTATGCGTATCATCGACGGAGTTTTAAAGTAACGGTAAAATTATTTTGTATATTCATGAGTGATGAATTCAAACTACAAAATTAACTAGTGATGTATGTGTTAAGAGTAAACTACCTATATCATACTCTTTTGAAGTGGAATCCTTTCATGAACTCTGCATAAACACATATATTTCGTATATTAGACTACCTTTTTTTTTGGAAATCTTAGAGAAATCCATACGCAAATGGAGTAAATCTGCTTCTATGCAATAGTTCACAAATCAGTCGAATTACCTTTTTTTAAACCATGCTAATATATAATATCCTTCTAATGTCTCTAATTACCTTATATGCGCAAGGAAGTTGATCGCAATCACACAATATCTTTTTTTTTCTTTTAATAATCATTTGATATTTGAAATTATTTATTGAGTCAACTAATCCAAATTCTATCACATACAAGGAACAAGTGTTTTCTATTAACTTTTCTTTTTTTAAAAAAAATTATTTATATGACTCGAATTCGTTACCTAAGATCTTACGTGTTGCTACTTAGTTGGAGAAGACTCTAGCTATACTTTTGCCACAATGCCATTCATATTATTGGTCTTCATTGTCTCATAATTTAATTTTGAAACGTATGTATACGAATTTTGACAATACTTGTCAATTAATTAAGTGGAAAGAACTTAAATAATTACGAGATTGTTGCAAAATAGTACTTTTTTTTAACAAGTATTACACATATATAGGGTCTTACACATAATATTTATGAATTATGTCAAATTAAGATAAGTGAAGTTTGCTTTATTGTTCGAGCACCTCCACTACTAATAGATTAATTAAGGTTTGAGTCACCAAACCAATAACTAAATACATCAAATAATGCAATACGTTTGTCGATTTGAGTATTGGACGTAAATATGCATCAACAACAAACAAACAAAATATCATGTAATCTTATAAATGGAGTGTGGAAAGAATAAATGTACGCAAAGTTTATTTTTATTTTTGTGGGATATATAGAAACACTATTTCAACTAGGCCCTCAGTTCAAATATCACACGCGGATGATTTTTTTCTTCTAAAATAGAAACACCATTCATCTTGTTATGAATGGTCGTTACATATTACATCAACAATCAAAAGAATAAATTTATAATATCATAAAAAAATAGGATACGAAATAGAATTATTACAAAAATAAAATAAAATAAGGGAAGGAATAAAATACGTACAATTGAGGCTTGAAGAGGTTATGATATACATAGACCTTACCTCTACCTTTATGAGGATAGAGAGACAAATGTTTTCAAAAGTAAGAGATAAAAGAGACTGCAAAATAATAACTTACAAAATAAGTGTATCAACAAATATTAATAAATATTGGAGAAAAAGAAATTCTAAATGATACCTAAATCATACTTCTAGAAGTACAACACCACTTAACTATCTATTATCCTTCTACCCTAATCCTCAATCTCAAAGACTTTTTATATAAGGTCATGCATATCCTCAACTAGCTGAACCTCTGCCATGTCCTACCTAATCACCTCCCCCAATTCTTCTTCAATCTATTTTTACCTCTCTTGACATAGGCAACCTCTAACACCTTGCCACTGACACATCATTGCACCTCCTTTTTACATGTCTGAACTATCTCAACCCTGCTTTCCTCATCTTGTCTACCATGTAGGTCATTCCCAATTTGTACCATATAACTTTGTTCTTGATCATATCTCTCTTAGTATGCTCTCACATTCATTTGAAAATTCTCATCTCTGCTACTCTCATCTCTTGAACATGAGTATTCTTGACTTTCCAGCACTCAATCTCATATAATAGTGTTGATCTAACTACTACTCTGTAAAATTTACCTTTAAGCATTGACAACACCTTTTTATCGTACATTACCCAAAGCCGAGTCTCTATTTTACCCATCGTGATTAAATACAGAGTGCGACATTATCACAGTTACCCCCTCTACTTGAGTTACAAATCCAAAATACTTGGAGCTTTCTCTCTTGGAAATGACTAGTGTATCAATGTTCATTTTCATCTCTGCCTCATGTGTCACGTCATTGAACTTACACTCTAAGTACATGTCTTAGTCTTGCTTAACATGAAACCTTTAGACTTTAGGACTATTTTCATATTCCAGTCTATAATTAATTTCATCGTCTCAACAATTAATACCATGTCATACACGAATAACATACATCTCTTTGAATATATCGAGTCAATACATCCAAGCAAAAGAAAACGGTCTAAAAATTGATCCTGATGCAACCCCATCACAATTGAAAAGTGCTCCAAGTCATCTTCTATTGTCCTTACTTCAATTTTGTCTCCATCATATATGTCCTTAATAATCCTAATAAATAAAATAGAATTATTAAATAATAAAAAAAAACAAAATGCAGAAGTTAAAAGATAATAACATAATTATACTAAATTAATCATTATATAAATAAAGCTCTTTATTTATTTATCATTATATACCACTATAAATTTAACGATACAATATAATAAAATTTAATCCACGACAGAATAAACATGAGTACAAGTAGTTAGAATGAGAAACATTTGTGCCAAATTCTTTGATTTAAATTTGATTATGACAGAGGAAAATAAAATAAAATAAAATAAAATAAATTAAACCTGAATGTGGGCCCATACTGAAAATAGTGTGGGCCCACAGTGAAGCCAGCTGTACGTCTATCTATCTGCCTTTGAGTCTCTTTCCCTTTTCATATTCTTCTTCCCTCTTATCATTTACGTTTCCATTTGCAGAGACAGAAAGAAGAAAAAGGAGAGAATTTCTCTTTCCTTTTTAATTTATACACCAATAAAGAAAACCAGAATATTTATATATTCAGAAAAAATCAAGAATCACCAAAAGAGTCATAAACAATTTTTTTTTTCGAAAGATTTTTCTCTTTGTTTCTGTCTGAAAGAATTCATGGCGGTAAGATTCTTATTTTGTTTCTCTCCTTTAAATCTTCTTCTTTGGTTGTTTTGTTTCAGAGAAAAATACCCTTTTTTGAAGACTCAATGTTGAGTTTTTTTTTTTTTTTTGTTCTTCTGCTTTGAGACCCTGCAAAAAGAATGGTATTTTTTTGGTGGGGTGGTGGGATGGGTCAGAAAAGGAAAAAGAAATAGAGTAGTTCTTGATTATTTTGATTTTTGGGTGATTTATGTGTTTTTTTTTGGGTATAATTTTCTTAAGGATTTCTATGTATTTTATGTCTGTTATTCATGTTGAGGAAAGAAAGTAGCCATTTTCCAAGGTGATTTTTTTTGTGTGGGGTGTGGGGGGGGGGGGGTGAGGGTGGAGGGGTGATAGGGTTATTCCTTGGAACCCCATGTCCTTTATATTTGAAAGATTAAATTTTTGTTTTTCTGAAAGTTAAATTCTTGAAATAAAAAA
>JAJONR010007834.1:0-44738 GCA_029582245.1 Solanum etuberosum
AAATCAAGAAATTAACATATTTATTCTGCTCAATAAGGTGATGAATCCTCTTTACAGGACTATAATGCACACTACAAGTGTGATCTAATCATTAAGGACTGTATTTTTATATGTTATTTAAAGGTTTCATATGGAAACAGTAACAGGATATTTCTTATCTCCCACAAGAAGATAATATTTGCCTTCATCAATTACTGATATACCATGCTTGTTAGCCCTTGTAAAGTGTTCACAAGGGCTCACAATAAACTTAATCTTACTTTTTTCTGTTGCACCTAAATGTACACTTTTGAATCCAATCAACTGCTTTCTTGGAACCTCATCATGCTTCACTTTAGAATGCCTAAGAAACAACAACACAGGATGCTTACCACCTATTTTCCCCTTGTTTTTCACCACAACCTTAACTGATATCTTCGCCTTGTTGCAAACCTCTGAGCCAAATTTCGAAACTGCAATATTATGAATATGTGAACCGTGTTTTCTTCTCTTGTCTGATGATGTTTGGTTAATGAAATAGAGTTTGTCATGGCTGACAGACGTGATGTTGTATGAATAATTTGTGTAGCTAAGACCATAGCCAAATTCATAAACTTTTGGCCCTTTGTAGAATTTGTAAGTTCGACCTGGATATCCAGTCGATGAATTAGGCCTCATGTTCATATCTGTCATTGGTACATTTATGAAGTCCTTAGGATACCATGTTACTGGTAACCTTCCCCCTGTAAGGTTAAATGTGATTAGCATATTAAGCAAGTTTTTCAACAAAACGGATTAAGTACTAAAGATTATTGATGTTGAAGTTAAGTTAACCTGGATTATGTTCACCAAAAAGAATCTGTGTTAGTGCAGCTGCTCCACCTTCTCCAGGATAACCAATCCACAAGATGCCTCCGATTTTCGGGTGGTTCTTGGCAAAAGAAATATCAATAGGACCTCCACTTACTAACACTAGTATAACAGGTTCTACAGCAGCCTCGGCTACTGCGTTAATAAGAATCTCTTGTTGTCCAGGTAGGCCTAAATCTACGCGATCCCAGTTCTCCCTCTCCACTTGCTGGTCTAATCCCATTATTAAAACAACATACTGAGCCTTTTTAGCAACATCTACTGCTTCATCTATTGCAGCAGAAGTACAGTTGACAAAATTGCAGCCTGGATGGTAGCCTCTGTTTTTCACAACGCCCTGAAATCCTTGGAGTAACGAAACATTCTTGCAGGGAATGCCTGCATAATTACCTAAAAGTAATTCGGAATCATTTGCTTTTGGACCTATTATAGCAAGGGATGTTGTTTTGATCTTAGAAAGTGGAAGGAGTCTGGCAGAATTCTTCAGAAGGACAATGCCATTTCTTGCTGCTTCAAGGGCTAGATCCTGGTGCTCTTGACTACAAATCTCTGCAGGAGAAATGTCTCCGTATTCCAGTGTTTTTGGATCACCATTGAATAGTCCTAACCTCATTCTAATGGAGAAAATATTGCGAAGAGCTCTGTCTATATCAGATTCTTGTAATTTTTGCTTCTCCAAAGCTAATCTTGTGTAGTTTGCCACGAATGAACCGCAGTTCACATCCATACCTAAATTGCAAGTGACAAGGAAAAGGTCAGATAGTTGAGACAAATAGAACTTTATGTCAATGATGTCTTTCAGTAACAGGAAAGACATCATTGAGTTTACAGAAAAGTGAGAGCAGAGAAATTAAATAGAGTATCACTTACCAGCTTTGAGAGAAGCTGCAACTGCATCTTCAGCTGTGTATCCATGGGAATCACGCATAACGCGAATTGCATCACAATCTGATACAATGTAACTTTTCAGCAATAGACAATAGTTAGTTTTAAGATTGCTGAAATCATTTAACATCTTATAAGGAGTAATAACTTGGTATCAGACATTTGTTTCTTAATGTACATCAAAATTTTACCCGTTGAAACCCCACTGTCCGCGAGCAGTCGTGGTCAGGAGATCATAGTTAGCGCAGTTTGAGACCCCATTGAGGCGACTATAAGCACACATTAGACTGGTAGCTTTTCCTTCTTCCACACAAGTCTTGAATGGTGGTTGAAATGAATCTGCCATATCCTGTGGTGTAACCTGAATGACACATTGTAGTATTAGATAACAATATCAATCTTTTTGGTAAACAAAAGGTGAAAGTGAATAATAAATGTAATTTAACATGTGATATCAGGTTAGTTACTGACTTGAGCATCGAAGGTGAAACGATGATGGCCATTCCAGTAATCCAAATCTTGAGCAGCAAAGTGCTTGCAGCAAGCTGAAGCTTGAAGATGCCCATCTTTGAGCTTCCCACCTTCAAAACTATCCCCCTGAAGTCCTCTTACATAAGCCACTGCGTATTTTCCTACCATCATCGGGTCTTCCCCAGCTGTTTCTTGTGCTCTTCCCCATCTTGGATCCCTTAATATGTTCACATTTGGTGCCCAAAATGTCATTCCCTTAAGTTCACCTGCATTGTACACTGCTCTTGCCTCTCTCGAAATTGCCTACACAAAGTACAACATCTTATAATACTAGCTATTTAATGTGTTCATTCAAATTTCTATATTTGCCATACAATTATCTGTTGGATCTTCTTACAAATGTTATCGATCAAATACCAAAAGTTAATTTCAATGATCGAATGATCACTCTAAGAAAAATTGTTTCCCAAATCAAATGGGAAGTAGCTAGTACTACTTTGTATACCCGGGGAAAAAATAGAGATGTCTCCTACGTTAACCATTAAATGTGGAAGTATCAACGAGATTTCACAGAGTCATTCGTTCTGAATGCTACAGGAAGAACATAAGCTAGATGACGGAACACGAATACTCAGATGTAGAAGATCATAACATGAGTGATTTGGCAGATTTGGTATATACTGAAAAGTCCAAATGATCAACTCTACATCATGATACTTTTACAACTATTCCCTCAAACTAAAGATTAAAAAAAAAAAATTATGTCAAGGGGATTCGAAAACTTAAATATATGCACACAAACAAACCCTCTATCCCTCCTCTGCTTAATGTTGTGTGTCCAATTAAACGTCGCGTATAAAATCAACCACAGAGTCAATAAAGTGTACTGTAGCAGAGCGTAAAAAGAGAAAATCAATTTATACCTGAGCAATGCGATACCAGAGATGTTCATCAAAAGTAGAAGCAGTAAGAATGATCTGAGGGAACTGAGTTGCAGCTTTAATACTTCCATTAAATTTCACCCCTAATCCTTCCATCGATAGGCCATGTAACGCCTCCGACCACCACTCATAAGCAGGGATGTTTAGCCGCGGAATGGCTGGTGCAGTGTTACCCAATTGTGAGATTTTCTCGTCCAAATTCAGGCGTAAAATGAGATCATCTATTCTTTGATCGACGGGTAATGAGGAATTACAGAATTGTAATTTTATGGTATCTGGATTGGATGTGTCACATGAAAATGGAAGACAAGTTGATTCAGTATTACTGACAAAGGAAATGATAATGGTGATCACAATAATCTTATGGAGTCCCATGTTTTGGATTAATTTTCTAATAGAAATGGGAAAAAACAAACAGAATATGCCCTATTTTTTGTTTTGGGGGAAGAAGAAGATGAAATGGTTATGTTTGCGACTGTTATTGGTGGCACCAAGTGCAGAACCTTTCAAAGGTAACGGTTAATATTTAATTAGGTGTGTTAATAAATTACTAATTAAATTCATGACATTAAGAGACTTTAGATTTAATTAATGATTCCTATAATTCATGTCTTAACTTATATGCATGTATGTTAAAGAGGATAGAACCAGGATTTACTAATCCAAGAATAACAGCACCTAGAAAAGCTGAGTTATTTCCTAAACCAACGGATCGGAAGAGGACAATTGAGTAGAATACAATGATATTCATCCCACCAATTCTATGATAGTATTATTGGGTAGGTCTGGTAGGATGAGTGAAGCTTGTCAATTATTCGACGAAGTGATGGAGAAAGATGTGGTTTCTTGGACTGCTTTATTTTCTTGCTATGAGCAATGTGGGATGTAGTATGTACACACAAGTTTTGGATTTATTTAAGCAAATGTGTGTTAATGACATTTCCATAGATGAGGTTGTTGCGGTAAGTGTGTTGTCTGCGTGTGCACACTTGTTGGTTGTTCAGACTGGTGAATCTGTACATGGATTGGTTATAAGAGTTGGTTTTGAATCTTATAGTAATCTTCAAAACGCTTTAATCCATATGTACTCTACCTGTGGAGATGTAATGGCTGCACCAAGATTGTTTGATACGAGTAGTCATCTGGACCAGATATCTAGGAACTCAATGATCTCTGGCTACGTGAAATGTGGCTCTCTGACGAAGGCCTGAGAAGGATGTTGTGTCATGGACTACAATGATTTCTTGTTATGCACAACATGATCATTTCTCAGAGGCTTTAGCACTGTTTCAGGAGATGCTACACAAGGACAATAAGCCTGATGAAACTACCTTGGTTAGTGTTCTTTCGGTTAGCACCCACTTGTCTGCCCTTGATCAAGGAAAATGGATTCATGCTTACATACGAAAGAATGGGCTCAAAAAAGTGAATATAATTCTCGGTACAACTCTGACATGTACGTACATAAAATGTGGTTGTGTGGAGAATGCATTGGAAGTCTTTAATGGAATGGAAGAAAAAGGGGTTTCTTCTTGGAATGCTTTAATTCTTGGGTTGGCCATGAATGGGCAGGTGGAAAACATCACTAGACATGGACTATGCTCCAGCCTCCAGGCACAGATGAGGTTTTACTTGATATTGATAAGGAAGAAGAAGAAAGTACCCTGTTTAGACATAGCGAAAAGCTTGCAATCGCCTATGGGCTCATTTCTATGGCTCCTCCTCCTCCTCCTATAAGAAATAATCAAGAACTTACGAATAAGTAGTGATTGTCATGCAGCTGCAAAACTACTATCAAAAGCTTTTAATCGCGAAATTGTGGTGAGGGATCAACATCAGTTTCATCATTTTAAGGATGGCTCTTGAGTCTTGTTCCTGCATGGAGTTTTGGTAGTTAATACCCTGTTGTTGGCCCTTAAGGAACTATTATGAAGGTTGTTCAACTTGAATGCCTTCCTTCCAACATCAACTGGCCATTGGCCACGGGCGGACCTGGAGGTAGTTGAGGGTTCACCCGAACTCCCTCGACAAAAACTTGCATTATATGTAAGGTATTTTAAAGAATTTTTATGTTTATCTATCTATTTTGAACCTCCTCAAAGAAAAATTAAAGATTGGCTTAGCGGCTGGGGGTTTCAAAACTCACATTGAGGTTCCAAGTCCAAATCGTACGTATTCTACTCTCTTTTTTTCCAAACTCCCTTGATGAAAATTCTGAATTCGCCACTGTCATTGGCCACCATTCATGTCACATGACGGTAACATAGAAGGAACTCATAGTCAAAAGCGGGTCAAATATAAATCAACTTATATTATTTATCATAAAATATGATAACTCAGGAATATACCTCAATTGCACTCTTTCAAAATATATGTAAAACGTAAGAAACTCTAAAAAGTACCCTATTAATATGTTTGGTAGAAGAAGTGTGTAACTTTACATTAATCGAATAGAGGGTAGTTTAATATTACAATAACATATTTCTAACCATCTTATTTTATTTTGTGAGTCAACTCAAATTCAATTCAATTTTTGCCATATTGTTAGAATTTCGCAAGGTATCTTTTCATATGTATTCAAAGTTTTCTTAAATTATGTTAATTTTTTTTAATCTAATTTTCGAATATTTATATTTTATTTCAAAAGATTCAAATAATCTAAATCGTAAAAATTAATTCTCCAAATTCAAAAAGTTTCACGTAAATTAATTGACGTAGAGCGAGTAACGTGATTGCGCGAGATGTTTTATACTTGCATAGCTTACCGGGCATGAATAAATCAGAGCACTTCATAGTCACTGTACTGTGCTTATTAGTAAATTTCTTCCATCACAAAGCCTTAAGCCCTTCCGGTATATTAACCCTCTGCTGGTCTCTCCGGCGATCGTTTCACAGGCGAAAAATCTGCGGTAAGTTCTCCGATTAACTGGATTTTTTCTCTATTTGTTTCCTAAAATCAAGCCCATATCCAATTTATTTTCTTATGGGTCTGTACTCTCTTGTCCCCTTCGTGAGGTGGAAGCTTTAATTTGGTCTTAAAACTAGATACTACTCCATAAGAAGCTGAAAATACAGCTCTTTTCATGTGTTATTAGCAAGGGAAATGCGTGAGATGGTTTTTTTTGTGTTGTAATACTTGTCAATAATACTAATTTGGGTATTGCTTTACAATTTTAATTTATTTTTATTTTCGTCTAAATATTTTCTTTTGCTTAGCTTATATGGAGAAGAATAGCTTGTCTGTTTGACGAATGTCTTTCTGCTTTAGCTTTTACCCTGATGCTTTTCTGAATATCTACTATTATGTTTTTTCAATTTTCTGATAACTAGTTTTGATACAATTATAAATATACATTGAAATCTATGATCTTATTTTAAAAATTTAGTAACTAGGTTAAATTTAATTGGTTCAATCGATTTTAGAATTATTTTGACACCACTATCTAGGAGTGTTTATACATTATTTTTGAAGATCTTCTAGAGATGAAACGCTGGGCCATGGCATAGTTAATTGGAAGATCTCATCCAAACGAAAATTAGAATTGGCAGAGAGAAGACATGGCTGATTTCGTGACATCTACTCATAGAACCAAGTGGATTTTTACTCCCCAAGATATTGTGAGTTACAATTGTTCATCAAAAATCTTGGAGAATATCATTTTTTTTTTCGTTTTCCCATTTTTATTTGAATTTTTGGGTTTATGAAAGGTTTACTGTATTCACAGAAACATAAGTATAAAGTTGCTAATCACAGAGCGAAACAAGCACTAGAGAAGGTATGCTAGCTCATTTTCTTAATATTTTTTTGTTTAATTAGCTTTTTCATTTTCTGTTTGCTTGTGGATATGTTTTCTTTTGTTGAGACACCCTTTTCACCTAATTAGTTTTTGTTTTGATGAAGGCAATATGAATGTGTTCTTTGACCTTTTGCTGTTGTAGTTAGTGTTTATCTTTAAGACGTGGTTCAAGCACATACATATTGAGATGTCCAAAACACATGGTTTGTATTCTGTAACTTGCTTAATCAATATGAACAAGGCAACATGAATAACAAATATGGTATAGGCATGAAACGATAAGTTTAAGTAAATAGAATGAACCTGAGTTCCGATGCTGGTAGCTAGCGGTGTCATTGGGTAAGCTTGATCTTATTGATATTATTCATAACAATGAAATCATAGAGCTTCAGAGCTTAAGAACACAAAGAAAGAGTATAATGTTAGTAAAATGAGTAAAAAGCAGATGGTTTACAACGAGTAGATATAAGACTTTTTATAGCTAAACCTTAGAGAGCAACTTCCATGGTTCTCGTCTTCATAAAGTTCACTAATTGCATGTTTACTTCAGTTACGTAATGGCTGACGGAGATCTTGGGCTCTTTCCTCATCGACTAGCGTAGATTGAGCCATCTCTTTCCACAACAGCTGGCAGAGATATCGGACTCTTCGGCAACACAACGGCTGGACCCCTGAACTTATTTTGACACTATCTTGTTAGGTCACAACCTGGTGCCCGGTCCCATATTTTCGGAGCTAGATGGCTTTGCCAATATGACTCTGTCCCCAACTGTCTTGACTCCGGATTTTTCATTGATAGGATTACCTTTACCAGTCACGTTCTGAGGATAGCATTTGGTGTTGTCCCTGCTGAGTTACTTTTGACCTACTCTTCTTTCCATGTGTCGTTTTGATTGGCCCAAGTCTTAAGTCCGATTCTTACCCCATAGAGTTAGATAGAGTAGAATTTCTTTTCCATTTTATGTGTTTGGTCTATGAAATTCTATATGCCGGCCTTATGTTTTTTTTCAAACAATTATGTTACCTTTCTCTCTGCTTCAACGATTTGCCTAATTTTATAGGCAGCATTACCTGAAACTTTTATGGCCCAGAACATAGGTCTGATTTATGGTGCTTGTGGGTGTACAAATAATACTGATAGCTAATTCTATTGTGAAGTATGGAACAACGCGAATGGAAGTTGATATTGATGGGTCGTTCTCGTATGCTGAAAGTCAAAATGACGCAAAAGATAGTGGTAAGATTGTATTTTTTCAGACCAAAGTAAAACTAGAGAACTATAAAGTTTCTGGTTTGCCTTCCTTTAATCTTGGAAGATAATCATAATTCTTATCATTCTTTTGGTTGCTATTTTGGTTGGCATGTTAGCTGAAAAGCGTCCTAAACCACTCAAGGTTGAAGAAGAACAACTTCTAAGGGCTTTCTACGAGTTCAAAATTCAAGACGTCTGTGATGCCTTTAAGTTCCCACGTAAGATTCAGGTATAAAGACAAAAAGAAGATACAGGTATAAAGTTTTGATTATTGGATCTGCTACTATAATGGATCAGCTAGAAGGTTAAACAGTTCTCATGCTTGTTTGCAGGCGACAGCTCTCATTTATTTTAAGAGGTTTTATCTACTATGGTCCGTGATGGAACATCACCCTAAAGACATTATGTAAGCTTCTTAACTATCTTCTCTGTGCTTTCTTTTTAAAAAAACTTTCTAGTCTCCCCCTATCTTTATGCAGTATTTGGTTGGTCATTTGGACAATAGTTACTTCTTCCAAATTCAAGTTGAAGTGCATTTTAAAAACATCAAAGTCATCTGGATTCCACATATATGATGCATACAGTAGTTGATAGTTGATAGTTGACAGAGACAAAGCTTACTAGCTCCCCCTCCCCCCTTTTTGTAGGTTAACCTGCATATATGCAGCTTGCAAGGCAGAGGAAAACCATGTATCAGCTGAGGAGCTTGGGAAGGGTATTGGACAGGATCATCATGTAATCCTCAACAATGAGATGCTGGTTTTCCAGGCATGGATTTTATTTGAAGGTCATGTCATTCTACAATTTCCTTTAAATCTTCGCTTTAATCAACTTTTTTCTAACCTTTATTTTGCAGAGTCTAGGATTTGATCTAATTGTTTATGCTCCATATCGTGCTCTTGAAGGTTTTATCAGTGATTTAGAGGTCTTTTTCTGTTGATCTATTATACTTGAACCCTTTGAGTAATAATTTCTGTGTTGACATCTTCCTTTTAATTGGTTGTTATTTCCACTCCTTGTACTGCTTCATTTCCTCATTGCAATTATTTACTATTGCTCTTGAAATTGTAGGAGTTCTGTGGAGCTAAAGATGAAGACCAGCTTGTGGCACTGAAGGTAGTTGTTATTTCTTTTCGACAGGTTAAGTAGTTCAAGTGAAAAGCTCTCCCCGCATACCTTGAGGTTGAGAAATCCAAGTTACGAAGGGAGTAAATGGAGGAAAAGGGCCACAATTGACTCCTGGGAGGGGGTTGGGTTACTGGTTAGTAGTGGGGTAATGTAGGTTAACATATAAAAACAATTTGTTATTTGCTTTTCCATGCAAATTGCCTCTTGCAGAAATGCAGGGTAAGGCTGCATAAATTAGACTCTTGTGGTCCGGCCCGGCCCTTCCCCTAACCTCGCACATAGCAGGAGCTTTGGTGCACCGGGCTACTTTTTATTCAATTTTTCTATCAAATAAAATGTTCTTCTACTATTTCTGCTCCTTGTAAATTCTGGCTTCTGACAATTGAATTTCATCCAATGTCGTCCAATAACTAGTTAGTAGTTTTGCAGTTAAACCACCCAAACCATGTGAATATATATGCGATATTGAAAATCTTCAGTTCTCCATCCAATGGAACAAATGCTGATTTCACTCTTCCCATTTCTATTGTTTGTAGTTCTTCCTTAGATAATCAAGGTTAATGCATCTTCTTGCTAGATTATCATCAATCTTCTTTTAAAGTTTAAACATAATCAAAGTTGGTGGCATGTTGGAGATATGGTGATTATTATAATTCAATTTATTCTTAGAATTTCAAATCATAGATCTCTATGTAGCTCTTTGAACTAACCACCAACTAATCTTTCTTTTATACTTCAATTTATTTGTTCAAAACATTTCTGTGTACACAACATGGGACAAGAAGAAGGAATAGACTTCCCTCATAAGTAGTTGGTAACATTCTGACATGCATCGATGCATTACTAACTGTAATTCATCTACTGTAGATAATGAATTAATTTTGTTATTCCTTAGTGAGTTCAATTTATATTACTCTGACCTTTGTATCGCCTACCAGCTAAGTTTATTTTCTTCTGAAGTACAGGGTTCACTTGATACTGCCAGAATTGAAGCAGATAAGATTATGCGTTCTGATGGGCCACTTCTATTCCCACCTGGGAAGGTTATATTTTATCAGTTACATACTATATTGAAATGATTTTATACTGTATGAATCTAATTACTGGCTCTTCCTACCTGCAGAGAATTATATTAACAGTTAAATACATCTTTGGGGCTTGCTTCATCTTGTTGAAAGAGAAGTTTCATGTTCCACTCAGTCATAAACTTTTGAACTAGTTTGTTCCCTGTCCATATTTTTTTATTTCATGTGAAGTGTGGACACGTCCTCTGTTAACAACAACAACATACCCAGTGTAATTCCACAAGTGGGGTTTGGGGAGGGTGGAATGTATGCGGCAGGCCTTTGTGGGGTGGAGAGGCTGTTTCAGAATAAATCATCTGTTATTGACAGATAATTTTCCTGGTATGGTTAGACTAGATCAAATCTAGCTTGTTTGACATTTTAAAAGAACCAATTCTAGCTATAATTTCCCATAAGCTCCTCATAACTAGCCCTGACAGTTAACTATGACTATCTCTAGTTTCTCCCTACTATCTCTTGCAACTAACCGAGGCTATACTTTTTGTCTGATGATTGATTGGAATTTTTTGGAGAGGAGGCTTTCCCATAGGCTCTTCTATATTTCCGAGGTTTTGGTTAGATTCTAGAGGAGCTCTTCTAAATTTCCGAGGTTTCGGTTGGATTCTAGAGGAGCTCTTCTATATTTTGGCCACATTATGCCCATAGGAGTCATATTTATCACAGGGCAAATTATGTGATGAGTCATTATTAGATGATAGCTGTTCTGACAGAGGACAAGACTGCATTATGGAAAAAATTGGAACTCATAAGAAGAAACTTCTTCTGATGATCACTGAATGGTAACATAGTTGACATCTGAGAAATTCATCTGATGATCTTGTTGGATACCACAGTGAAGCAAAACTCATGCTTTTGCGTTCTATGTGATTTGCTCTTTTAAAATGTGCTACAGATAATACTCACATGCACATCTTCTTAGATAATTTTCTGATTTAAGTTTCTTTTTCCTAATTTCAGTTGGCATTGACAGCTTTGCATAGAGCTAACGCAGCGCATAGCATATTTGATTTTGAGAGGTCCCAGTCCCTTTCTCATTTGGACAGAATCCAAAATAATCACTAACATTCTGATTGACATGATAATGATTCTTTAAACAGGTACCTAAGAAGTGTCCTATCACGTTATCAGCCAGCTCATGCCATTTCAGAACTTACTGGTTCTATAAATGCCGTTGATTCTTTGGCAAGTACTTAACCTTGTTGTTACTGCATGCCTGGAATGGTTATCTTTCTCTTCCTACTGACTTCTTCCCCGAAATCTTCGTTTGGGTTTAACATAGTCCTCTTACTGCCTGAACTCCTGGCATTTGAACAGATTGGTAAACTTTTGACTCCGACTTCCAAAGATGTGAAGCACGTTGATCGGAAACTGAAATCATGTCTTGATCCGGGTTCACATGACAAGTGCGTTCAATCAACTCTGATTTGATTATCATTTTTCCATCTTTTGGTTTTTGCGATAATTTATTGGCCCAGCCAAAAAATGATACTGGTTTGTAAATGCAGGAGTAAACAAAGGAAGCATAGATCCAAAGATAGCTCACATGAGGCTACAGACATATCTTGAACTGCTCTTAACTCAAGTTTGTAGCTTCAAAGCATATCTTATTTGGCCAGTGGGAATAGTGTTTCTCATTGCTGCTCATCAGTTTCCTAATATAGAACAAAAATTCAAGCTAGACTGGAAGACATTGTCTACAACATCTGCATCAGGTTGAGAGTAGAAGTAGAGGTGGGTCGAGGATTTAAGATCACAAATTTCTCAAGACTTTCTTTTTTCTTAAATTTTGTACTATGAAAATCAATTAGTGTCAAATAAATTGAGACGACGGTAATAGTAGTTTAAACTTTGAGTGTTAGTTAATCTAAAATTTACTGTTTGGAGATGTAAAAGCTCACTTTTTAGAATTGAGAAAGTTGTTCTTAATGAAAACTTCAAAGTTTAATATGCAGTTCTTGCTTTTTTTAAAATTTCATTGGAATGAATTACAAACAAGAGATGTTATTCTTAAATTCCGTATTTCAAAAGTTTCATGAGACTCTTTCTTTTTTTCCAAAAAAAAAGCTGCAGAAAGAAAAAGGGTCAAATTAAGTGGAATAATCAAGCTTGTGTAAAATTTGCAATTTATAACTTCAGACACACGAGTATGAAATTCACTTGTCTAAAGTTATATTTATCTTATATGTAACACAATTATATATATGAATAATTGGATGACTAAATTCTACAATTTACTAGCGTCATGACTCATAATGAATGATATATAACTTATCTCTTTTTTTCTTTTTGTTCTTTTTTTTTATAATTTTAGATTAGGTTTAAGAGTGTCAAATTTAAGTAATTTAACTCATTCTAGAAGTGTTGTGCATATGAGGATATTGAGATGGATGTGTAGTCATACTAGGAGAGATAAGATTAGAAATAAGGATATTCGGAACAAAGTGGGAGTTGCCTCCGTGGTGGACAAGTTGAGGAAAGCGAGACTGAGATGGTTTGAATATGTGAAGAGGAGATGCGTAGATGCACCATTGAGGAGGTGTGAGAGGTTGGTAATGGGTACAAGGAGAGACAGAGGTAGGCCAAAGAAGTATTAGGGAGAGGTAATGAGACATGATATGATGCAGCTTCAGATTAACGAGGACATGGTCTTAGATAGGAAGGTGTGGAGGACACGTATTAGGGTAGAAGGTTAGTAGGTAGTATAGTGTAAGCCATTGTACTAATTGTATTATTGTAGCTCTTGTTTTTTTATATTTAATAGTGGTTTGTCGGGTACTAGTTGTATTATTTATTATTGTTTTCAATAATCTATTTATTTTTGCTTTCGATAATCTATCTTAGTATGTTGTTGATTGCCTCCTTCTTCATTGTACCTGGATTTGCTATACTTGAGTTGAGGGGTCTTTATAAAACAATTTTTTCTATCTTCACGATCCACGGTATAGTAATCTGTGTACATTCTTTCCACCGCAGACTTCACTTAAATGACTTCACTCAGTATATTAATGTTGGTGTAACCCATTAGGTACAACCTAATTGATTTGTTCAAAATCTAACAAATAATTAGGCGAGTGATATATGCACTAACAATAATATTAGGTCCCCATCCGTTCCCTTTTTTTAGCAACCACGCAATTGGAAAGGAATAAATACACAGAGATGCACCCCTATATAGGTTGTGGTGCAGTGGTGGGACTGCTTCACTCATAATCAGAAATCTCGATTCGAGCCTTGAATATGGAGAAAATTATGTTGAGAGCGCCACCCTCAAATGAACCCTGCAGTGCACAATTCGAATTTAATCGGAGCTCCAATATGAACTCTGGATACGAGGTGAAAAAAAAATACACAAAGATGCAAAATATAAGATCTCGAAAGTAAGATATTTACTTACGAAAGGTGTGAATTATATATGAAGTTGACTAGAGGAAAATAAAGTAGTATATAATATGATGTACTATTTGATGGCTGCCCTACCATTATTGAGATGTCTTTTGTTGTGCTTGTTCTCATGTTAATATTGAAAGTGTAATTTCGATCATCTTCTTAAGGATGCCAATGATGGATTTATTCAAGTGGAGAAATTTTAGTTTGAATCTTAGGTAATTATATTACGGTGCTTTGATAGTTTAATTGATTGACATGTTTTGTCTTATGATAAAAATTTATCGATATTGGGACCAAAAGCATGAAAAATTAAGTGTTTTTTATCATAATTTTTTTTCATAACATAAGTATTTGTCAATATTTTGGAAAAATATCTTGGCCTAGCAGAAATAATTAGAGGATTTGATTGATCTATTTTAGAAAATTGTTCGAACATGTCCTGAATTATCTAATTTATTTAGATTTTATCAAAATTATGTTCTTTATTAAAAAAAAAAAAGATTTTTTTTGGTGGAAAATATTTTGTTGGTGAAAAAATTTGAATTTCTACGAGTAGAAAATATTTTCTTCTCTCGCAGAAACATAATAGCATCCACATGACTATAGTTGTTAGCGTTTTGCTTAGGGTGATTATTCTTTTTATAGTTTTAATATTATTTTTATATATATAGGTCAATCAATTAAATTATTATCAAAATAATCTTACTATATTCTTTTAATATAATTTTTTATCGTATTATTGTTGTCAAAATTTGTACTTCCTTCGTCTTATATTAGTTAATCATTATATTAAAATAGTCGTTTCATATTAGTTATCACCTTATTAAATCAAGATAGTATTAATTGAATTTTTTCTATGTTACTCTTACAAATAATTCTTTTTAAAATGTTCACATTTATTTGTAAAGTTCCCAAAAAGTTTTTTAAGAGATTAATTAGTAAAATTACCTTCTTATTTATGATTTCTTAAATCAACGATTTGCCCTCTAATATACTCACTCTCTTCTCCTTTTTTTCTCCGTAACACTTCCTCCTAGTATAATTGGTATCTTAGTATTTCATTTTTCTTTCACTTGCGTTGTCAAGATTACTTTTAAGAAATATATTATTTTTAAAATAGTATAAAAAAAAGTATAAACTTTTACATAACATGCTAAAAATCATAACATTAAAAAATATTTTACTAAATTTTATATATTTTTAAATTAATAGAATAAAACTTAATTTTTTTTTATGTTTTTAAAATTTTATATCAAATCAAAGAGAATGTTTTAAACTGACTTGAAAAGAAAAGAAAAACGGGAGAAACTAGAAGAGACATATCACATTGGAAATCACCTGATCAAAAGAACAAGTGGTATTGTTCCATAACAAAACAAATTCTATGATGCTGACTTCCCATTTGTCTTCCTTGTCACAATTATCTCTCACTCTGCTACATTTTCAATTCACATTAATCTATGATAAAAAAAAAAAGCTATGAATTCGGTAATTTTTAATTGAGTTTTTACTAGCTCTGTTAAACACTTTTGATTCAAATTTTGAAAAAACTTCTATACTTGATTCTTAAATGAATTAAATAATTCAAAAGTCATGCTTTCCGACTAGGCAGCAGGATTTAACGAAGCTACACGTGGACAGTGACCCACAAAGCGTGGGGCCCAGTGGGACCCATTCGTGCCGACCTAACTTCGAAAGACAACTCTACCCTCTAGGAAATAACTTACCACGGTAGAAGCCACTAACTACAGTTAGGTTAAAATAACGCCGTTTTACATCAAAGGTTAGGAAAAGTGTCTCAGCTAAATAATGGCCACGTGGTGAAATCTGCAGCTGCCAATGCCCAATGTTGTAGAATCAAATTTACTCAACTAGACACGTGTAAGCTGCAAATGGGTAGCTGGCGAAACTGGCGGGTCCAATTTAAAATGGGTCCATTCTCATTTGAAATGTTACCATTTTATAAATATATATTTTCCACTTAGGATGTGTTTGGTAGGTTTCTAAATTTTCTCATTTGATATGTTTTGGAAAATGTTTTTCAAATTAATTTATTTTTTCTTAAATTTAAAAAAAAAAATCAAATTAAGAAAAACATTCTCTAAAACTTTCATCCAATCTCAAATTACCATTCTTTTCTCACCCCAATCTTACCCCTACCCTCTCCATCCTTAAAAAAATTTAAAAAATTAATATTTTAACCTCTTACCCCTCAAACCAGCCCAGCCCTCTCCCAACCAAATACTATATATATACTTTTTATCGCTAAGGTTTCTTGTTGATAAATTAATCAGTATATATATATTCTTATAGTATCATTAACTAATGAATAATTTCTGAATAAGAAACATTAATGATACCAATACAGTATTCTTATAATATTATTGACTAATGAGTAATTTCTGAACAAGAAACACTAATGATACCACAACAATATACATATACTCTTATAGTTTCATTGACTAATAAGAATTTTCTGGTGAAAAAAACTTAATGATACCAATACAGTATATATATACTGATTTAGTATCAGTTAAGCGAAATTATCAGCATTAATGATACCAATACAATATATGATACCGATTTAGTATCAATTAAGCAAAAATTATCGGTCTTAATGAATGAGGGTAAGGGTTGTAATTATTTATGAGAGAATAGGTATTTCAGGAATTACTTTGAATTTGGATATTCATTCAAATGTATTATGTATCAATTGTATTCAATTAAATATATGCGAGAGATTTATATTTTATTTCAATTATATTTAAAAAGTTGTAGTTTGTATTTTTTGTATCAATTATATTTGTATCTATACGAATACAATATGCATTCATCCTTTCTGTTAAATGTATTTGTATCCGATCAAAGAGACGATGGATACAGTTCTATTCATTGTATTTGAATACAATTGTTACAAAATAAAAAATAAAAATACAATGCAAACTATTGCCGTCGGTGCATAAATAAGTAGGATGTACAAAAATTATTTAATCGAAAAAATTATTATTGATTTATCGATATTGATTATAGGATTAATGATTTTAAAATTTTTATAACTTTTTTATTAGACTATTGAGAAATTTTAAGATTTTTAATTAATAATTAAACTGATAATTTAATTAAAAAAACTATTTTTTAGCTCTAATTGGTTTGCGGTTCACACTTTACTTGGTGTTGCACCAAGACCTCATGAACGGTGCGGTAAACCACAGCCCGCGGATTTCTTGCTCTTATGTGTTTCCTCTTACGGGTCCACCTGTGGGTAAACTAACGCCTCCTTCTGTCTGGTTATTATAAGTAGAAGCTTTAGGTCTCTCCCAATTTCGCCATTAAGCAAACAAAGTCATACAGTGTTTCTCACTAATCTTCAATTAGTTTTCACCGTTAATAATACCGATTATCTGAAGAACTCCGGAGATTTTTTCCGGCGGTGAAGTAGTTACTTTTTCCTTTTGTTTCTCGTGAAAACCTCTCAACTTCCGATACTTTCAAGGTTCGGTTCTCAAACCTCCTTTTCCGTCAACTGTTTCCTTTAGAATGTACTGTAAACGACGTTTTACACTCTCTCCTTTTCAATTTATGTTGTTTAAGTTTCGGTTTTCTATGAGAAATTGATGAAATTTCAGTTTCATTTGCCTTTTTTGTATGCTATTCCTGTGAAAATGCATGTTGATTTTATTCTGCAATGACCTTTTGATATACTTACTTAGTTTTGATGTTGTTAAGCTTTTTATTCCACTATATTCTGGCTATTTTCTATAGTTTTGATGTTGTTAAGCTTTTTATTCCACTGAATTCTGGCTACTTTCTATAGTTTTGATGTTGTTAAGCTTTTTATTCCACTATATTCTGGCTAGTTTTGATGTTAAGCTTTTTATTCCACTGTATTCGGTCTATTTTCTGTAGTTTTTATGTTGTTAAGCTGTTTATTCCACTGGATTCTGGCGATTTTCTATAGTTTTGATGTTTTCAAGCTTTTTATTCCACTGAATTCTGGTTATTTTCTATAGTTTTGATGTTGTTAAGCTTTTTATTCCACTGTATTCTGTCTACTTTCTGTAGTTTTTATGTTGTTAAGCTGTTTATTCCACTGAATTCTGGCGATTTTCTACAGTTTTGATGTTATTAAGCTTTTTATTCCACTAAATCCTGTCTACTTTCTATAGTTTTGATGTTGTTAAGCTTTTTTCTCGACTAAATTCTGGCTATCTTTTGTAGTTTTGATGTTGTTAAGCTTTTGTCTCCAGTAAAACCTGACAGTTTTCTATTGTTTTGCGAAATTCGCCTTGAAATTCAAAATTTTAAATGTTTTCCTTAGTAGATTTGTTTTTAATAAATATTCATATAAATGGTTTAGTATTTCAAATTTTTTCTAATTTGTTTGTTTAATTTCCTGGCAAGTGAAGACTTGTCAAATTAGTTCATGAATTCTTTTTCTTAATATCTGTTCGGGTGCTTATTTAAGTTTTGTTTTGTTGATTTAGGATAATGGCTGTCTCTCAAAATCAGGAGTTGGAGTGTATGGTGGATGAGTACTATGACACTACTGATTTTGATGACAGCACTTTTGGGGATGAATCGCCACGAAGTACTGATCCTGATGTCTCTGCAGATTCTGATTTTGAGGACGATTTTGAAGAGGTACCGGGCAAATTTAATTTTTTTGACATGTTACTGATGTTATCTTCATCTTTAGTTTAACAATGTTGACTTAGTGCTCTTCGATTCTACAGAGAAAGTCAAAGCTGGATACATCAGCTATAGAAGCTAGAAATGGCAAGGATATACAGGGAATACCTTGGGAAAGGCTTAATTTTACCAGAGACAAGTACCGCGAGACGAGGTTGAAGCAGTATAAGAACTATGAGAGCCTGTCTCGCTCTCGTGAAGATCTTGAAAAGGTTTTTCTTCCCACTCTTTTCCATTCCCATGTATTGGAGTGTATGGTATATCTTTATCGTATATTTGGCTAAAGCTCAACTCTAAAAGTTTCTTTCCTCACCATTAAGGAGTGCAAGGAAGTAGGAAAAGGACACAGCTTCTACGACTTCCAGTTCAATACAAGGCTCGTCAAATCAACTATTGTGCACTTTCAGGTACATAAATTCTTTAGCCTTTTCTTGTTTGGGTTTATGTTAACCTTTGATCAAGAAAATCGTGGACTGGTCTGCCTCCCTGTAGTTCTTTGTGATTGATTTAGTTTCTGTTGTCTCATTTTGCATAATTCAATTAAACCTGGCAAACGACTCCCATGGCTGCCTTTCTCATTCTTGCCTTTCATGTTATTTTTTCCTCATTCATTTTTACCTGGGGTTTTTAGTTGTTTGTTATTTTACATCATTATGAGTTGGTTAAACAAAAGGATATTTTTTTTGAAACTGGTAATGTATAATAGGATTTGGTTATTTACAGTCTAATCATTGTGTGAACTTTTGGTCGATGATCCCCGTTGCCTTTTTCTCGTTTCCATGCAATAACTATACTTCTGCAGGTTCTCTGCTCCTAATGTTCTGGATATTTTGATTTAAACTGTTAGGCTGTTAGTTCACCCTTTCATTGATTCCAGAGGTATGGAGTCTGTATCCTCATCGAAGAATTCAGTGAGTTTGATGCTTGATATGGAATTACTTAAACATTGACTATATGTGTCTCTTAACGCATTTGTGGACAGCTTTCTGGAATAATATGTCACCAGAGCCAGTATGTTTGAGATGATACCTCTTATGGCCTCCAAGCTGGTGAATTTGCATCTGATATAAATTTAGCGTTACCTTACCATTTCTTGATGCAGCTAATTTCTTTTTCTTCTTCTGTTCAGAAAACCAAAAGATTATGCCGAATTTGACTTTTGCCAGTTTCTTTTGTTGCTTCTAGTAATGGTATTCTGGCTACATGTCGAAGCAAACAAGATTTACATAGAAACCATTCTTTCTTATATTCTGCATTTAGTTTTTAACTCATTTTTTCAGTAAGCAGTTTAGTCTGTGCCTCGATTGATGTATTGATCCGAGAGCAGTGTTCACAATATCCTTTTTGTGCAGATTACAAACATTTAGAGAAGTGTCTCATGGAACTTTGTAATTGTAGAAGATCCTTGTTTTGGAACTTCACTCTTGAATATTTCATCATGAATCAGCTGAATGTATTTTGAGGACTGGGTTTTGATATGGAAGCTTAGGGGTGAGGACAGAACCTGGCTTATGCTGGATTTGTAGTTTGTAGTTTGTTGCTGACATAGAATATAGTTCTGACTTCTGAGTCAAAGTTGTATGTTATGTTCCATTCTATTACTTGTGTGACAGATCTACTTTTGCAGTGTCAAACAGAACAGTTGAGGCTGATGGTTGAAATTTCGGAACTTCCAATTCCATTTTGTGTGTCCCTCTAGAGAATAATCTTGATTTTATTTCTATTCATCTGCTGTGGTCCTCCATTTTCGGTTGGTCGTTAACTAGCTCTGTTGCCTCTTCTGCATGGTTCATCCCTTTCTATTCAAGGCCCATTGATCATTGCAAACCTTTCTTGGCTGTTGCTGTAGAAGATATTGAGTTGATGAGCATTTTTTGCTAGTCATTATGTGAAGTGGTTATGTTTTAATTCTTGTTGTAAATGATGTTTTGAATTGTATTCTTTCAAATAATTAACCAATATTGTGTGCGCATTGTTATTTTATCTATCTTTCAGCCTTAGAAGCAGATTGCAGTTATTATGTGAGCAGCTGGCGCAAGCATTTTCCATATGGTATGATAGGGAATAATCTGTGAATTTAAGAGGCCTTTATGGTCTTTCTTCTGTTCAGTTTGAGCTAACTTGTTAATGGCAGCAAGTATGTATTAAAATATTTGTGTGTTGCTTCATCATTTGAATAGTTGGATGGTCATCTCTTCTGTTGAAGATGGTTGTAGTCATTATCTTGTTTATGGTTATCTCTTCTGTTGAAGATGGTTGTAGTCATCATCTTGTTTATGGTTATCTCTTCTGTTGAAGATGGTTATAGTCATTATCTTGTTTATGGTTATCTCTTCTGATGAAGATGGTTG
Source organism: Solanum etuberosum (assembly GCA_029582245.1). NCBI lineage: Eukaryota > Viridiplantae > Streptophyta > Magnoliopsida > Solanales > Solanaceae > Solanum > Solanum etuberosum. The sequence continues at coordinate 20,836 of JAJONR010007834.1, forward strand.
CACTTTTTTTCTCTCTGTTTGTTAGAGAAGGATTCTGCACTAGGCTTTCTAAGTACTTCCACTGTGTGGGTTGTAAATTCTGATTGTTGTGTCACAGTTACTTCACGGTTTTGATCATTATATAATCTCTTTGGTACATCTTCTCTGGTAGCTGTCATCTGCGTCTAGTATCTGTCTCCATTAGAAAGAGAAGATTTGCTAATTTGCTAGCAACTGTGTTTTTGCATTATACGAGTAAGAGAGTTGGGTTGGGTTACGTGTGTCATTCATTTGAGAGTCCGTGACTTCATTTTTTGAAATTTTTGGCGGCTTTATTGTGTGATCTACTTTCTTCCACTGTCCTTGATCAATCACATTTCTGAACTTAGGAATTTAATTGCCGACTTACTCTCTTTGCTATGTGGTGTTGTGCCCTTGATCAATCACGTTGGGAACTTGGGTGCTCAATTACTTATGTACTGCTCACAAGAGTTATCCTCTCTTCTCTATATATCCCTTGGTCCATTCCACTCTTTGGAATAGAATGTCGAAGCACCTAACACTTGTATTTGCGATCCATCTATTAAACTATTGAATCCCGTTGACGTGTTTTGAAATATGTACTGTTCATTATTTGGGTTGGTGCTGCCTTATATTGATTATGTACAATTTCCGAGGTATAGTGTTGCTTGCTCTTCCATTCCTCTGCTTAAGCTTCTGTGTTCTAGATTTCGCTGAGGCATCCCTTTCGAGTCTCTTTGGCTTCTTGTTTTTTCTGCGTCATTTTTCCTCCTGTCATCATCGTGGTTGACATTTCTGACTTCTCTTTCATAGGTTTCTTTTCTGCTTCGATCTATATAATAGTGTAGGAAAGTGAACTACTTTTTAGCTGCCCAATTTGCTTTCCAGGAAACCTGCTCTATTGCAGATGATGATGTGTAACTATTAGTGGTAGATTGTTCAGTTGTGGAGTTGTAGAAAGCTAGCAGCTGTTCCTTCGCTAGCTTTTGCATCATTAACCACTAATATTTAGGACTAGCGACATACTGACCTACGACTTAACTTTGTATTAGGGATTGCCTGACCTTGCAGAAGGAGAGAGGGGGGCGGTTGATTTTTGTGGTCCATTCTGCATCACACTGTGTAGGTTATTTATTCCCAATTTACTGTTCGCTCAGCTTGCAATATGGTTGAGACGGGGAATGAGAACTATCTGAACCCTGAAGTTTATGAGACTGTGGTCCATCATTTTTCAAAAAAAAAATTATGAGCTTTTTCTGCAAGTTCCAGCATTCTGAAGTTTTGTTTTTGCTTTATTTGATATTGTGTGATGTTGTTGTTTGCTTCATAGGGAACTGGTATGCTGTCTATTGATGAGTGAATCAACCTGTTTATATTTTTGTTTCAGTTGAGGAATCTCTTGTGGTCGACATCAAAACATGATGTGTATCTCATGCAAAACTACTCTGTGATGCACTGGTCCTCACTTCTCGGAAAGGGGGAAGAAGTGCTTAATGTTGCTAGGCCATTGGCGCCCACTATGGTTAGCAGTACCTTTTGTCTCCCTTAAATATACTTAAATGACTTTTGGAAATCAAGAATTAACTCTCTGGTTTGTGCAGAAATACCCTGGATCAGCGTCTCAAACACTTTCCCGAGTGCAGATCAGCACTATGGCTGTTAGAGATGGTTTGATGGCTGCTGGAGGTTTCCATGGGGAGCTTATCTGTAAGGTAGGATGACAATATATATTCTGAGCAGATTTGTACTCTTTCTTAAGTAATGCATACTGATATGATTTTAACTCGTGCAGTATTTAAACCAACCTGGAGTTGCATTCACTACAAAAATAAGTAACGGAGAGAATGCTATAACTAATGCTGTGGATATTAGTTATAGTCCGACGTAAGTCCCTGAAATTTGTCTCTGTAGCTTTTCTTAAATTCGATGTGAACTGTTATGTACCAGTGCTTATATGGTTCTTTCCAGTGGCTCGATGAGGGTAATCACTGCTAATAATGATCAGCAAGTCAGGATTTTTGATGCAAAAAGCTTCGTTTGCACCAATCATTATGCATTTCCTTGGTCTGTTAACGTGAGTAGTGGATTTAATTTCTACTCTGCAGTTCCATGATTTTTGGTAATGCTCGTTGGCTCTCTACTCACAGTTTTCTGTTTCATTGCAGAACACCTCTGTTAGCCCCGATGATAAGTTACTTGCTGTCCTTGGTGATAGTCCAGAATGTCTACTTGCTGATGCTCAAAGTGGAAAGGTTGGTCTCGTCCATATACCTTCTATTAACTGAGGGGTGTTAACTTTTTGATGATTAGTTGCTCATGTGTTGACCTGTGACTGATGCTTCAGGTTGTCAGCAACCTAAAAGGTCACCTAGACTATTCATTTTCATCAGCTTGGCACCCGGACGGGAGAATTTTGGCAACTGGTAACCAAGACACTACTTGCAGATTGTGGGATATAAGGAACACGTCACAATCCATAGCAGTGCTTAAAGGAAGGATGGGTGCCATCCGTGCAATCAAGTTCACATCAGATGGGCGCTTCATGGCCATGGCGGAGCCAGCTGATTTTGTCCACATATTCGATACACAATCTGATTATGGAGTCTGTCAAGAGATTGATTTGTTTGGTGAGATTGCTGGGATATCTTTCAGTCCTGATACTGAAGCTCTCTTTATTGGAGTGGCAGACCGAACCTATGGTAGCTTGCTGGAGTTCAACCGTAAACATTACCACCACTACCTTGATTATGTTTTGTAGTGAAAGGCACTTGCCTGTGTCGGTTTAATATGGGCATCTGCTTGTTTGGTATATAGTTTGTGTATACTAATGCGATGGTGAAAGAGCTGCGATGATGTCTGCGTAGGTGATGGCCTTGTAGGGGCTGTTTCTGCCGAAGTATACTATTATCTTAGCCTGCAACTATAGGAGTGTGTATATCAGAACGAATTATGTGGTCAAAAAGTATTTGTTAATGGCCAATTTTATCACAATTCAAATCTTTTTTGTTTTAATCCGATCAGAAACTGTTCAAGCTACAAACTTGCCCTGGTTAACACTAGATTAGTTTGTCCCTTTTGATATTTTCTCCACTCATGAAACTGAAAGTACTCAAAATTCTACAAGGATTTCTACGAGACTTGTCAAGTATGGACATTTGAAAAGTTTAGTTCATCGTTCAACTGTGTGCAATGACTTAACAATTTCAGAAGTCGTCATCAAGTGTGGCCAAATCCAAATTACTAAAATAAAATATCTGAGAAAAGCAATGACACTGACAACAACTAGACTTTATCTTAGGAAGATTATGTATTAAAAGTGATGTAGACTTTTACTAGTAATTTCTACAAAAAAGAATGAAATTCAAGCCGACAAACGAATAGTAGGAGTAACAACACATGGCCCTCTATTTTGGTTATACGTTATAACTTGTTTGAATAGATGGTTGGTTGGTGTAGGTCAGATTAGCAGTTAAGTACGAATTAACAACTGTCTTAAACTCCCAACGACAAGTTTAACTTTTTCTATAACACCCACCAGCCAGCTGAAATTCGTTGACAGGGTTTGAAGGGAACTTCCAATTTTTTTTTATCCTTCCATCGGAATTTAAATCTTTTTCTTTTTTTTATGACAAGGGAAATCCGCAGCCGCTATCCTTTGGGTGCGCACAGGGTAAAACTCCCGCTCCTATAGGTAACTCGCACTAGGCAAATCCGGTGCGACGAGCTCGACCCAGAAGACAAACCCTTTGCTTTCGCTGGCAAGGGGTTTCGAACTTGAGACCTCCACCATGGAAGTCCCAAGGCCAAACCACTGGGCCACCCGAAGGGTACCTTGTGACTTAAATCTAGGGGTGACAATTGGGCGGATTGGGTTAAATTTGGGCGGGTCAAAATGAGTCAAGACAATAAACAGGTCAAGACCCATCCCAATCCAAATTTTGTTTGGGTCAAAACGGGTTAGGTAACGGGTTAGTAACGGGTCATAACCCAACTCGATCAATTTTTACTAAGTTTTAAGGGGAACTTTCACATATAGCCATTCAAAAATAGCTTAATTACGCTCTATAGCTATAGTTTGTTAATTACGATTCGTAGCTACATGTTATAGGGAGGAGAGTGGCGAGCGAGATTGGGAGAAGGAGGAGAGAGGCGAGCGAGAGAGGGCAGAGAGTGGGAGAGAGGTGAATTGTATATGTATATCGGTTAGATAATTGTATATATGTAACTGGTATACATATGTATTTGTATATCTGGCGAGCAAGATTGGGAGAGGGAGGAGAGAGGCGAGCGAGATTGGGAGAGGGAGGAGAGAGGCGAGCGAGATAGGGCAATAATTTGTATAATTCGCATCTCGTTTGTATAATTCACGGGTACTTTTGTGTAATTTGCGTGTTATTGTATAATTGAGTAATATAAACTCTGAAATTATACAAATATGATTAAACTCGAAATAACAAATTGATACAAACATAAACATATGAACTTTAAGTAATTATACAAATTATATTATATAATTTATTTTATACAAAATCCGAAAACTAAACGTCTATACAAACTTTAAAAGTTATACACAAAAAGATTGAATGTATATGGTGATAAAACTGAAAAACCAAAGGAAATCATTGTCATATTCAAATACAAATCATCGTATACAAATACAAATCAAACAAAGAATTGTTAGTTGTGAATTATACAAATGTGGCGAATTATACAAACGTGGCTAATTATACAAACTCAAAGTCAGGCCACGTAATTAACGGTTAATGTTAATCGCGAGTGGTAATTATAGCAAACTATAGCTATGATGACTAATTAAGTAGTATAAGTTTGCTTAACTGCGTAATTTTTCCAAATTTAATAGCTTTATTTGTTATTTTAGAATTTTTTTAGTACCTAATAAAAAATTTGTTTTCTTTATTATAACTATATATAACATATAAAATAAAATAAATAAAAAATATTTTGACAAGATTTCTCAAAAATCAATTTGGGTTACATATCAACCCAATTTTTAATGGGCTGAAATGGATTGAGCTAATAAATGGACGGGTCAATAACCAACTCAAACCTAAATGGGTTGGATCGGATTGAACGGGTTAGATTTGATTTTGCCACCCCTACTCAAATCGAGTAACTTCCACTTGTCATTTTCGATAGATTGATTTGGACAAACTTGTTATTAATACATGTATACACGTAGTTGATGTGGTTTCTAATCTCTAGTGTATTCGGGATGTAATTAATGATCTTACTAATGATCATTACTAGAAGTTTCACAATCACACCAATAATTTATTCTTGAAAATGTAAAATTTGGACACAAAAGAATTGATTTTTATATCTATACTTACAACTTTGCATTACCCCTTGTTTAACTATATATGCTCAAAATCACCATAACCCTACGTACCTAATTCCAAAATAGTGGTTTTCCAACATTGCTCAACTGTTTGGCTTAAGTCAATTCAAGGAAACTATTAATATGATGAGATACTGTTTACTTTGACTAGTAGAGTAAAACTATCCCAACACCTACTCCCGATATGTTGCATTTTAACCGTCGTTTTAGCTCAAAAATATGGTCTCTGAATATCTCCTTCATTCATTTTTAGTTATTCAATATTGACTTGATTAAGGAGCAATAAGAATGATAATTTTATTATATTACTTTTTGAATATAATAAACTCAACGCTTCAGAAGTGGTTATAGTTGATAATATGAGTACATTAGAAATTAAGTGATAATTTTTTTTAAATTTTTTTAAACTGAACAAATAAAAATGAATGGAGAAATAATTGTGTAATCTAGCTAATTAAGTCAAGAGGGAAGATATGAGTCCAAAACAAATTACTTTGGCGGCCAACTTATGCTCTAGGGCAAGGTATCACTCATATTATTTACCCATTTGTTTAACATCTTGACTTGACTTTATTTGCTTAGACGAAATTAATTTCACAAGTTTCGACAACAATTTAAACTTCAGCTTGAAGTAATATAGGTGGTATTTTGGTTATATATCCCACCCACCCCACCCAAATTATTTTTTTGAATTAAACCAAATTTCTAAATTCAACTTCAAATAACTCAAATATAGTCCATATGTATGTTGATTGGCTATCATTTCGACACGATTTATTCAATCGAAGGCTCAGCATGACTTAAATTGGGTTGGCTCTAGAGTCCGTGGTGGATTCAGAATTATTATTAATGAATTTAAAAAATAAAAATATAGTTCCTAGCATTTAAACTTGGAACCTCAAAGTGAATTTTAAATAAGATTCTTCTAAATCACTGAATCAACCTTTTTCCTTATGATCAAAGATTCAAATTCTATATACAGATATACAAAATAATAATTACCTTTATATAAACAATATTAAAGTACAAGAAACCCCAAACAATTTGGGCACCAATTACATTATATCCCGAAAGTTCTCCAAATTATAATAATCGCAGATTTTTCAGAACTCGCGGATACATTGGTCCTTCGCCCAATACATAGCAAACGATACATGAGTTATATATCAGATACATACAAACCAGATTCATACTGATTTAGATTTGAAATAATTGGGATTATGTATCAACAATAACATTTGTACTAGATATACTGTACACAAACAAAGTTGTAATGTATCTGATAAAGGTGGAGTGATATATCCAGATATTAAGAGAGAGAAGGAAAAAGAGAATTTTAAAAAAAAAATAATTCAAATGGTAGAAATTTTTAGAGATTATGTTATCTTAAATTGTGTAATTGCGTAATTTTTCCATTTTTTATCGAAGGGATTTGGGTCCGGCCCCTAGATCCCCCCATGTTTAGAGCCCACCCCTAAATCTCTATCTTAAGCCCAGCCTGGTTGTCCTAAATCCAATATTCACTTGGGCCAGGAGGATTAGGAGTTTCTTCGAAAAATATAAGTTTGATATATGCTAAGTACATCTTTTATTGTACTAATTTCAATATAAACATTTAAGGAGAATATGAATTTCAATATATCAGACTTGAAATTTTTGAAATAATTAAACGGCGTAAATTCATACCCCTCCCATGAAATACGATGACTCTATACAATAATAATATATTTAATATAATTTTATATATTTAAATAAAAAATTGCTGATTTTTAGCATCAGTAAAACAAACAAAAAAAAAAATTGAAAAAGCAAGTGTAAGAAAGTACAGATCATTTCTGAGTCTAGATAAATCTTGAAAATGTTAAAAAAAGAAATTTTTTTAAAAAAAACAGTAGGGCTATTCACGTGCTTTGTCGTGCATGTAAAAGACAAACTATTATTTTATTTATTTTGTTCTGCAAAATATCTTTGTATTATAATGACCGTAATAGTCTTATTTATACATTAATTATTTAATTAAGAGGATAACAAAATGTTAATCACCTCCACCTAACTCCAAAATTCAGTTTTAGGTCGGCAGCTTTGATTACTGGTTGCTATTTTAGTGGGCTTTGATGTTTATTGAGCCTGACTTTAATTGGGCCCAAGCCTGCTCTTTCCAAAACAAAAAAATGGCCCACCAAATTTTATCAGAATATTCTTGGAAATCTTTATCTTAATTCTTATGGGAAACGAATAAAATTATATTATAAAAATTTCAAGAGATTATCGTGAAATTTCATAATAATAACTGTTTTTAATTATAGAACTGAAAAGAAGCTAAATCGCGATATTACCATATGAGAAATTGTGCAGGTACCCCGCACCCCTAACAATTCTCAATTTAACGTGTTATAGCAAGTAAAAAAAAAAACATTATTTGGATGATTAGTCTTTGGGCGGCTTGTTAACAGTTAGCAATTATAGACTTAGGTTCAAAATACAGGAGTTAAGAGTGATGAAACATGCTCAGGTTTCATTTGAAGCCTTTTTTGTGTGTTTACTTTATAATAATTTGACGCTTTAACAAAAATTCAGACTTCGCTACTAAATTCTCATACTCGTAATTCAGAAATATCCAGCAAACTTGAAACAAGAAAACAGCTAGGGTTACGTTCTTCACGTGTTTTGTCGTATAAAGGACATATATATCTAACTTTGACATACTTTTATTATTATTTTTTGTTTTGCAAATACAAGTGATTATTGTATGTTTGAATATAATGACAAGAGAATCACTCCATTTTAATTTTTGAAATTGAGTATACCAAATTACCAATTGTGTGCATCAGTCCGGTTTTTAAATCAGCGAGCTAGACTCCTAAAATGTTTGGTACTTTAAGGTGGGAAAACCAATCCTCATCCTCCCTGCTCGTTTTAAAAAGAACAAATCTAAAAATAGTAAATTTGATGAATATTCATTTTATACTGTCTTTTACTATACAAATATTCATTTTATACGGTCTCATATTTATCACACTTCTTTTACTATATATACCAATTGTTTAGCTTTTCTCAAGAGTTTTCTGGGGCCATTAATTTGCTCGAGTTGTCTAGAAAAATGTTAACTTTTTCCAAGTTTTGAACGTAGAAATTTATATTTTGGCCAAAAAGAATTGAGTGGTCGAATCATACTTTAATTTGCAGCAATTGCTGAAACATTTAATAAATCATTAATGGCTTAAATATGTGTCTTATTCTGATAATGACTATGATCCAACATCTTATTGTAAATAATGGTGACTTGTTTATTTTCTCTACGGCTCTTCTAGTCAACTCAATTTTTACCCTTTGATGTTTGAATTATATATGGTCGGAAACTTGATATTTTCAATAAAATGATTCTGATATTTGATGCAGTAATACTAATAAAAAACATTTGCTCGTAAAATCGGTCGCTATTTCGTCGCTAAATAGGATTAGCACACGAATTTTGCGTTTTTTTGGGTAGTGAATTTGTAGCATTTATACTAGACTGAAAAAGATATTCTAAAAGTTTTCCAAGGATTGAAGTGTTTTAGGTATTTGGACGTGAATTTGATGCTATTTTCTTTTTAAAAAAATTAAAGTTTGTAAATTGAAAAAGGGTTGTTGAAAAATTAAAATTGTATTTGAATATGCATTCACTCAAAAAACAAAAATTCGCTTATGAGATGAGGATTGTCCAAGACTATATAAGGAGATCAAGTACACATCTGATCCGACGTGGAACTCCTCAACATTTTCAAACTTGAAAAACATACCCTCAAAGTCTCAACTTCAAGTTGAGTGAATTTTTTTTACCAAACTATATAATCAAACAATTTTTTTCAAGAAAAATTATATATCCAGAAGGGTAAATCTTGTTTGTTTTAAAAACGGTCTTCTTCGTAGAAAAATTGAAGCAATTTGTTTTAAGAACGACAATCTAATTTAGACCATCCAAACTTAATATACGGAAGGAAAAAAAATGTCACATAAATTGAAATAGTAACGGTCACTTAAATACTCAGTGATTTTCGGAGAAATAACATTTTTCCAATACTAACTTTAGTATCTTTAAGTTTAAAGAATCTTGATTAATTCCAAGATATGATCAACAAAACTGATAAAGGGATTCCATGTGCTTTTGTAAGAAAATAATTATTTGTTTATCAAATTGTCATATCGAATCAATACCCCTTTTTAAATTTAATATAATTAATCCTCCTATATATGTCACACTTCTTAAGTGACAAATAACAAATTTTTTACCCATTGACTTAAAAATGAAAGGACAAAAATTAGAGAATAATTTCATTACGATAAAAGGAGTCTGAAATGGACACGGAAACAGGAAAAAGAAAAGGGCAAAATTCCTCAAAAAAAAGAATCTAACAGTTGAATTATCTATCAAAAAAGCACATATTATATACACTAGGTTGATTATTTTTTGTGTGGAACCTAGGCCCTAGCTAAGTACTATTTCATGATCACATTTTAAATACCTTATTTCTGTTTCAATAGGAAAAAGATAAAGAAAAGAACAAAAGTATCTGTTAGAGATAATGAAAGGTTGGTTTAGGAATTGTATCAATAACATGTTAATTATGAGTTAGATTCAGGATTTAAATTTGATTAATTAAATATTTTTAAAATTAGAAGTTAAACCTCAATAATTTTTAAAAATTAATTATTTTACACATTAAATTACTAATTTGCATGATAAATATCAGATGAATTCATCGTCGAAAGTTGTGCAAAAGAGCTAAAGTATGACTAGGGGTGTTCGTGGTTCGGTTTGGATCGGTTATTAATTAAAATTAAAACCAAACCAATCTAGTCGATTTTTTAAATTTCTAAAACCAAACCAAACCAAACGAAAAAAATAACCGTCGGTTTGGTTCAGTTTTTCTGGTGTTTTCAGTTTGAAAGTAATAAATTTTTGAGGACATATGTATCTTGATATACACAAACACCTAATACATGAACAATCCATAGAAAAACTATTGTTAGTTCAATTAAGCAATTAAACAATACTAAAGTTATCATTACACGAACAAAGTGATTCAATTAAGAGAATGTGTGACTATCTTATGAAAGGTATGGTAGGTAAAGATTAAAATAATGAATTTTGATGGACTTGGACTGAGGATTGTAATAGATGGGTTAAAATTTAAGTGTTGGGCTTGAAAAAATGGTAAAATTAAAGACTTAAGTTACTTAAAATTTAACAAAATATTTATATTTTATTTATGAATAATATATAAATAATTATAAAATTTATATATCTAATTTATCGGTTCGATTTGGTTATTTTTGCAGTTATTTTTTAGTAACACCAAAACCAAACCAAACAGTATCGGTTTTTCAAAATTTAAAACCAAACCTAACCAAATCAAACCAAGTATCGATTTTTTTAATCGATTTGGTTCGGATTGCGGTTCGATTTGGTTTTTTAACCATAATCATGAACAGCCCTAAGTATGACAAAGCAATTAGTGCAAAAGAATCGTTTAAACTATCAGGTCATCCTTAGAATATTTACATATAAATCTCTTCAAAATATGATTAATTTTGAAAATAATAAATTACCTGCTATAATAAATATTCCAATGAATAAATTTGTAAAAATTTCTTACATAACTTAATTAACTCTTGACCCCAACTGTTGTGGAGAGCTTATCACTTGCAAGTTACAGCTCACCAGACATGCTTTAAACACAGATTTAATTAAAGTTTTGTTTGAATTAATCGTGGTATGGTTGTTGCACGTTTGACAAGTTTTGATTTAGTCAATACTTATTTCAAACGCCACTTAGTTTTTGACACGTGAAATGATGCAATTTATACTCATAATCAAAGGTCTAATCAATGAATAATTAAAGTGTAAAGTCATTAACCAATTTATATAGAAATACTTCCTCAAAAATCTTAAATTTGTCACAGAAATGTCACAATCCAAACACAATAACCCCAAAATTCAGAAATATATTATATGAATTTGTGTTTTGTTTTATAAAAATATGTTACTTTTCTTTTTTATTTGGACATGAGATTCGTCTAAGATATCTTCAAGAAGCCTGTAAATCCTTTTTCGTAACCAATTATTGTCAACTCAACCTCTACGATGGGCATCACAAGGAAGTTTAGAAACTTTTGCTCGTACATGTAACATCTACTATGTGAGCTTAAGCGCTTTGTGACTCATGAGAGCTACAAGAAGTTCGGGAGCATATTGTTAGAGTTTCTATGGGCGGATTGGATTGAATTAGAGTGATAAATGGCCAGTTGGATCGATGTATGGATCAAAAACGGATTAAACAAAAATGAATATACTATCCTATCTATCCATATTTAACATGGAATTATTATTAAGAGGTCTACGAGAAGTTGCAATTCACCTTTAAATGTTCAAAATATTTGTAAATCGTTAATACATTTATAAATAAAATTTACAATTAACAAAAATTAAAACTTCACTCAATAGTTATAGTTCAGTATACGATGGAGTCAAATGTGAATTGTTTGATAAGTAGTGGCCCATGTTGCATGAAAATAGGAGACAACACATATCACGTAAGCACTAAACAAGTGGATGGAAAATTACAAAGTTCAATAACAGTTGTTTTGGCTTAGCAAGTACTCTTCAGTTTTTATTTTTTAAGTATTTAATTAGAGGTATCATTTTGAATCTTGGATATAAAATTACATGTATTAAGAAGCATTTTACTCTTAATTAATGTAAGATTTTCTTGCACCAATATATTCATGTCTTAATATAATATCGGGTGAAAAAAAATAGTATTTTTATTTATTCATTATTGATTTGGTATATCATTTAAACAACAATAAAATGACAATTTTACTACATCCTTCTTTAAATAAATAAGTTTAGTGTTTTTAAATATGTACTGAGAATTGATTATGATAATTAATAATAACAGTAAATTTGAAACTAAGATGTTGTTTGGTACTCCTTGTATCTCAATTTATATTACCTCGTTCGGATTTGGAAAGTTGGACAATTTAATTTTGGCTTTGAGTTCAGGCATTGAATCTTAAAGTTTGTTAAAACAAAAGTATTTGAAAATTATGGAAAAAATATTATTTCTTTTGTCTAAATTTATATGGCTCACTTTTAAAAAAAAATTGATCTAAAGAAGAATGACACATCTCTATATTTAGTACTTTTTCTGTCCCAATTTATATGATTTAATTTTCTTTTTAGTCCGTCCCGAAATGAATGTCACATTTCCATATTTAGTAGCAATTTAACTTTAAAATGTTATCACCCGTAACGAAATGATTTACATACACACAAAATTTATGACTTATTTTATACGACAAATTTTAAAAGTTTTTTTAAAAAAAACTTCTTGTCAAATCAAACTAATTCATAGAATAAATTGGACGGAGAAAAATAACATTTTAACTTTAAAATTCCCATTTTACTCCAAATGAAATGATTTATGGTCACGTGAAACCACAAAATTCAAAAATTCTTATTTCTTTCTTAAATTCATTACTAAATTAAACTATATTATATAAAATAAGAGATAAAAAATAAACTATTATAATTATTAATTCAAAATATGATAACTTTTAAAAAATAAAAATTACTACCTCCGTCAACTTTTAATTGTCATAGTTTCTTTTTTAGAGTCAAATTATAAAAACTTTGATTAACATTTTACGATGTATTTTTTCATCATATTAATATGTCAAATATTACAATTTATAATACTTTTCGTATAGATTTTGAATATCTATATTTTTTATTTAAAATATTAAATTAATGATCTAGTTTAACTTTAAAAATTAATCAAATTGACTTTCGAAAAACGTAACCTAACAAATAAAAAAGGACAGAGGGAGTACAAATTATGTGTGAGACATTGAATGTATGCAGCTTGAAAATTGGAGCGTTCACACGGAAGCAAGACGTTAATGCCAAATCAGCACAAATATTGATGTATATGCCACGTCGTCACTGCTTTAATTTGCTTACCTTTCCTGTGTTTTGAATTTCGTGTAAAACGCGTTTTTGTTTCATTTGTAATTTTGAAGGAAAAGTTTGATTTTAAGTAGAAAACAAAAGCACCTATTTCTAGAATTTAACTCACCTAAGCTCTCACTCTTGTGTTGGCATAAACAGAAAATAAAATTTTGAAAAGCTTTTTTGGCTCTTTGACTAAAGAGTGAAAACTACCCCTATTTATTACTACCTCCGTCCACTATTAATTATCATAATTTCTTTTTTTTAGAGTTAAACGATAAATATTTTGACTAACATTTTATGATATATTTTTTCATCATATTGATATGCAAAAAATTGCAATTTATAGTACTTTTCGTATAGTTTTTGAATATCTAAATTTATTGTTTAAAATATCAAATTAATGTAATCTAATTTCACTTTGAAAATTAGTCAAATTAACTCTCGAAAAGCACAACATGACAATTAAAAGTGGACAGAGGGAATAATACTCTTTTTCGTTTTAATTCATGTGATATAATCTGATTTAATATAGATTTTTAAAGAAAATATTGACTTTTAAAACTTACGACTCAAAATAAGTTATAAATCTTCATATGACTGTAAAATTATTTTATTAAAAAAAATTAATCGAGAGTTATACACATTTCTTAAAGGATTAAGACTTAACTATCAGTCTAATTGTAATTATATCAACTGTTGATCGATCACTTACTATTTCAAGAAAAGTCTAGCGTGAAATTGGTGCATGCCAACTAGCATCCCAGAATTAGGGCCTCTAGTAATTATGTACTTGAACTTGTTAGTCTAATACTTTCTCCGTTCTTTTTTATTTGTCAATTATTTTTCAAATTAATTTTTCACTTTTAATATGTTAAGAAAATAATCACGTATTTTTTCTATGTTTTACTCTCGATATTAAATACTTATTATTCAAATTATTTTTCAATACATCATTTAATAAGAATAGTTTGGTAAAATATCTATATCAATAATTATTTTTTTAGTGAATGTGTCAAGTCAAACAATGACAAATAAAAATAAAGAAAGAGAATATTATTTATTGCAATATAATGTATATCTGTTGTGCGAAAATTCCTTTAATTTTGAGTACAAGGAAAGACTTTATACATCTCTAGTGTTTATTCGATTAACAATTCCTTATTTTGAGTTTGTATCCAGATATATTAATCCCCTCCGATCGAATATATATATTTTAAAAGGAAGACTTTTGAATTTATGTTTTAAAATAGGCGAAATGGTCTGATGGATTCTTGTATTTGTATAAATTTGTATTCTCAACCCTTCTACCTAACCCTTTACCAATTGAACCCCTAAACCTATTGAAACTTTATATTTTAAATCCTTTTTTTGACCTGTTATCCTATGTGGCATTTTTGTTTAAATGCGTGTGATACACATATTTTAAGAGCCTGAGGTTTTCAAAAAAGATTGAAAATATCAAGTTTTGACCTAACTAAGTGTTATCTTCTTCCCCATTTATTCATTTACCATTGTTGGACAAAAAAAAGCTTTTTGGGGGCTTTTCTACTCATCTCCAAATTCTTTCTCCATTTTTTCATTGTTTCAGGTTGCCTTTCATCTTGTTCAGAGGATTCATTATTTCTTGAACACATTCAGTCTTTATTACTCTACAAAGAATTTCCACAAGTAACAAATTTCTTTCATCGTTCCAAACAAATAAATGGACTTATAGATCTTATTCTTCAAGAAGTATTCCGTTTCCTCCGAACTTAACATCGCCGGAGCCATCAACCACACCAATTTCTGTAAATCTTCAGAATACAAAATCCTTTCTTAAATGAACAAATTATAAAAAGCTAAAAAGTTAAAATTGATCTAAAATTACAAAGAGGGGAAGAAAAAGAAAAAGAAACACGGAGGATGAGTGAATGAAGAGAATCTGAGGGTCGAGTAATTTGGACGAGAACTGATTGTTAGTGAGATCTAGGGTTTTGGAGCGAGTATCGCAGCCATTTGGGGCCATCACTGCTTTTTCCAAATCGAATGTGGCGCAGTCACCCTCTCCATCTTCGAGTGGTAGCTCCACCACCACGTTGCGGTGTACGGTCGATCTTGCTGGTACTGCGTTTTACTGGTGAAGCCTTTGGAATGAGAGGAGAAAGAAGAGAAATCTGGAACAAAATTGGAAGAAAAGAAAAAGTTTTTTCAAATAAAATTTTGGGGATTTAATTTAATTTGGCAAAAGGGTCCGGTAAACCCTTATACTTGTATGCGTTTGTATTGTGAACCCTTCTACTTAATTATTTGTCAACTGAACTCTTAAACTCAATCAAAATGAGCCTTTTAAACTCCTCCAACCATGTGTAAATCATTCTCCTTTACATAAATGACATGTCATATCCACATCAGATATATTAATGTCATGTCATAATTATTTTTAAAATTATTAATCAAAATTGTTTAATTAAAGGTAAAATAATAAAAATTTAATTATATTCTTTAAAGTAAAACCCATTACATTTTCTCCCATTCCCACTGTTTCACGTCCCAAGCCATCGTCGTCGTTGCCATTTTTGCCGGCGAAACCACTCATATTCCTTCCGCCCTTCATCTCCGCCGCACATCATCACCATTTTCCTTTCCTCATCCAACATTCACAAAACCAACAACCTAAGCCACCGCACCAGATCTAGCCGAACACCATCACCATTTTCGCCTTCATCTACACCGCACACCACCACCATTTTCACCGCCATGATTAGATCCTCGCACCCTCACCCACCTCGTTCTCCTCTCCACTGACCAGCCGCACCTCTCTCTCTCCCTCCACTGTGTATCAGTGGTGTCCGACGAGCACCACCAGCGCCGCTCTCTCCCTCCGTCGGTTAATTAGTGGACTCAAGGAGGTGCCCAAGATCATCTAAATAGATGAAAATAGATTGTGAAAAGGAAAGAAAAAGGGGTTCGGCAGGGATGGATATGGTTGAAAAGGAGGTGTAATGGATGAAGAAGAAGGGTTTTCTTAATTAATGATTTAAAAAGATATATTTCTTTTATAATTTTTAATATTTTTTAAAAGTAAAAATGCTCCTCACTCGCCTTAATAGGCGTGTAGTTACACACTTTTGCCAACTCACACATCTAATGCCACATAAGCCTGGTCAATGATTCGAGGGATTTGTTAAATTGTGTTTTATTGAGTATAAGGGTTCAATTGACAAACAGGTAAGCAGAATGATTCACAATACAAACTCATACAAGTACAAGGATTCACCAGACCATTGTCATTTTATTTCCTACGTGGCAGTTAAAAATGAGGTGGAATTTGACATATAGGGGTTTTATTACATGCATTATCCACCATGTGAGAAAAGGGTTTAAAACACTAAATTTCAATAGGTTCAGGGGTTTAGTTGGTAAAAGATTAAGTAGAAGGGTTCATAATACAAACTCATACAAGTAAAAGGGTCCATCGGATCATTCCGCTTTTAAAATAAAACATAAATATCAGTGTGACTGTAAATTATTTTATTAATATTAACAAAGAAAATTTTAAAATTAAGTTATTTTTAATTATAGAAAGATGACATTCATTAAAACATACTAAAAATAAATTTGTATCACGTAAGTTGATACAATTAATTAATTTTAGTAGTTTGACGGAAGATTTCAATTCTGTATAAAGGATTAGAAATTCTTGAAGCTATTTATCTTCAAAGAATCAATATAAACTACTGAATTTGTGTGGATTATATGAATTTTTTGAAGAGATATAGTAGCATATTTGAAAGGCTCAACAGCCAACGGTTTCCTCAAAAGTTTGTTGTCATGTATCATTGCGTCACATATTTCTTTTACAAAAAAAAAACATTGATTGTAGCAAGAGATAAGTAGCATAATATTTGAGTGGCTCTTGTGCCCCTAACACTTTAGTATTTCATACAAGTCGTTCAAAACTCTTTTAACTTTATTTTAATTTATTTGAAATTTACATCATGTATACATATTGTAACAAGTAATATATTTTATTTTAAAGATTTTAAATCTTACCATTCAAGAAGACTTTAAATATCATTTGAATCATGATCCAATGGATAATATAAAATTTTACGATATATAAAACTTAAACTCTTATTTTTGATTCGTTTAACTTTGGTTGAAGAAGTATATAATGTTATGTATGTCTAACCTTAACCCTCGTGACTCCTGTGAACTGAATAAAACAAACAAAAGACAAGAGGACAACGGCAGAAAGTAAGTTAGAAAAAAAGAAAAACAGTAAGCACGAAATAAAAAGATACCACCTACTATTTTTTTTTTTTTTTATCCCTTTAGCTCGATAAATGAAGATGTAGAACTTTAAGTTAACTAAACTCGCTTTTAATCTGAAGTTTTACGAGTGGAAGTGAAATTTCATTCCGACCTGTATAATTTTTTGGAATTTGAAAAAAAAATTAACACAAATTTTTAAGTGCTGACCAAATTTCATGAACAAATAATATTTTAAATTTTTTATTTATTTTTATATCCACTCCCAAAATCTATGATCAATAAGAAAGTGAAATCAATTCACCATTTGTCCATTTTAATATTTTTCATATAGTAATATGAAGTCTTTTCTATCTCAAAATATTGGGAAACAAGCTGCGTGCACAAGTATGACGGCTCATAATTAAAATATGGGAATTGGTTTTCCCCAATTAATAATTTACTTATAAAATATATGTAGAAGACCCACAGGACATGCTCCGAGTTTGAAGAATGAAAATATTTTTTAAAAAAAAATCAATAATTTGACTCAAAATTAGCTCAACCACACCCTACTCAGGTTTGCGGCTCACCTTTTTAAATTTGTTTTTGCTTTATATATATTTTTGGTCAAACCAAAATTGACAATTTTTATCGAAGAAATTAGATTAGAGGGTTTTTGCTAAACTAAAACGTATTTTTGACTTATCTACACCTATGATAAATATCAAAATTGATTTTGATTCATAGGTTACTCTTTTACCAATTCTTTTTAACTATTAAATGTAATCGAAGGGGAAATTACTAAGGTGTTAAATCGAATATTTATCAATAAGATAAAAAGTATTGAATTACTCTCCTTGTACAATCTTTAGTTGTGTTATTTTTCATTTATGACATGCTAAAAATGTCTAGGAGTATAATTTTGAGTTGTTGTACGGAGACTAATAAGATTATGATAAAGTGATAAGTATTTATTTATTCTTAATTAAGATATCTCGTGTTTGAGTCGCTTTTATTGAGACTTCTAAAGAAAAAAAGTTATTGTAAGGAGAGTGATTGGTGCAAGGAGTGAGCCACGTGATATGGGTGCGAATCGTATCTAGTGAATGGCGCCGCAAATAAATGGAAGTTTAATTTGCAAGTGTCCACACTCTTCTTCTACGGCGCTACCTTCGCCGCAACCACACTCACAAAATGTTTAAATTAATGTAATTATTCCTAAAAAGTAGACTAGTTTATTTATTTTCCTATACCTATTCAGGGGAATTTAACTGTTTTTCAACTTATCCATCACATGATTAGAATCTTCAGTTTACTAAGAATTATTCTTCATATGCATTTCACTACTTATTATAAGACTCTAGAAGCAGGCAGCACTGCCTGCTTCTTTATAAGGGCTATTTTTGGTATTCAATAGTTATAATGCTTAATAAATATTGTACCAAAATGCTTTGGAAGCATACGTATCTCTTTCTGCCCAATAAAACCAGTTTGTTTATGTTTAATTACCTATTCACCCAGCAAAAGAGTAGGTATTAAAATTTTGTCATCTTAAGTTAAAAATAAAAATGTATCAATTTTTTTTAAAAATTTTCTGATATTAAAATTATATAAAAATTTAAAATTAAAGAGTTAAAAGAATAATATTTAATTTTTTATTTTGCGTAACCTTAGAATCATGTGAAAAGTTAGAATTAAAAATAAATAATAATAAAAGGACAAAGTAATATTTTCTCTACAAAACATAATAGATGTAAAAATGGTGAACTATGGATTATAATATACCTATTTTTAACTGCTCCTAATTGAGGGCATTTATATAATTTTTATTTTAATTTTTGTAGTCTTTTGAATATTTAAAAATTACGTGACCTTTTTTTTATTTATAAATCGTGATAATTAAATAACTAAAACATTTAAATTTTAAAACACGTAAAGAATTCAATTGTTTCTCAAAATTATATTGGTGTTACGTGAATTAGGACAGAAGAAATAATATATATTATTTGAAAATAACCTAAAAATATGAGAAATCGCAACAATTAAGAATTTGAAATATTTGAAAGATACTTAAAAAATTGGTTAACTCTTGAAATTTCATTTGTGCCACGTAAATTGTGACATAAGAAATAATTATTTAAAAATTATGTAAAAAATACTATAAATCACTATAATTAACAACTTAAAATCTTTAAAGCCCATATAAATTTTTGAATAATTCTACAAATTTCAATTGTGTCACATAAATTAAAACTGAAGGAGTAACATATATTGAACCCGTGCTGGCACGAGTTCCCTTATCTAGTTACTTTAGAATTGGGTAGAGGGTACTATATGAACAACCCCTCTAATTCTTTTGGCTTTTAGCTTACTACTTAATGATAGAACTTTTATCACTAATATAAACTTTCACTCTTTATTTTATTGTAATACAATTTGATACTTTATTGTTATATCATTCTTCTTTTTAACCCTCTCTGGGAGTTTTTTTTTTGTTTGTTTTTTTTTCCTTTTTGGTGATTCAAATTTACTTTCTAGGTTATATTGTAATACAATTTGATACTTTATTGTTATATCATTCTTCTTTTTAACCCTCTCTGGGAGTTTTTTTGTTTTGTTTTTTTTTCCTTTTTGGTGATTCAAATTTACTTTCTAGGTTAAAAGTGAAGGATGTTTACCATCCGAACAATTTATTTTTGTCATTTATTGTCCTCTTTTGTTGTGGGTTTAATAATTTGTTTATCCTTTGAATCTAATGAATTATTTCTTTCATTTTTATTATTATTAGATTTAATAGGAGTAAAGAAGTAAATATTACTTTTGTCATGTATTCCAACCTGTCTTTCTTTCGATAAAATAAAAAGGAGGTCAATTTAATGATTAATTAAAATAAATTGCTATTTATTTTTAAAGAAATATCTAATAAAAAAAAATATATCGCTCGAATGACTTTGGAGGTAAAATGACATAATTGAATAACTTTACAAGTGAAATGACAATAGTTAGGCGATTTTTCTGTTAAAAAAATAAAATTGAGCGACTTTTGTAGTATAAAATAAAGGTGCGTCACTTTTCAAAATAAAAATTGATTTGTTAAGTGACCATCGAGAAATCAACTCTCTTTTCTTTTAACATTTAGAAATAAAAGAGATGAACTAGATGTCGAACCATAAATAAAATAGTCAATGATTTCAAAGTAAGCGAATTGTTTTTCCATTATTTAATAATCAACAATCGACACTTAATTAAGATAAGCACAAATAATGGCCATCAATTAACTAAATTTGTATATTTTGGAAAATGCAGCAGAAATGTCTTGATTCATCTAGAGGTGATGTCTTTATCACATTACCACAACACTGGAAAAAATATTGATTAACAATCTTAGCCAATGACTAACTAACTAAAATTATAATTAATTAAGTCACTTATATAGATAATAGATAATAGATTTTATCCCTAATCATTTCATTAATAAATAATCTCATATTTTTGTTGATCTTTCATTAAGAGCCTCCCATCAAACCTCATTTGTATATTGTTATATAATTTTTGTGTTGCAAGGATATTATAATTTACTAACCTAATCATGTCACTAATACATAAAGTCTAAGAGAAAAGACAAACTATATAATTAAAAAATAATATGAAGTTATAGTTGAAGTATTATATTTCTTACAACTCCCTCAACTACTCCATATAGTCCATACAACATTATCATGTGACTACCTCATGATTTTTTGCAGTTAGAATATGACAAAATTATTTGAATGCCATTTATTTTAGTAGTAAAGTAACAGCACTCACATCGTACATTTTCAAAGTTGAAACATTGTATCTGTCTATATAATTCAAAAAATGAAAGAAAAAAAAAGAACCAACAAGTTCTGACTTTATCAAATAAAAAATTAAGTACTTATTTCTTCGAGGCCACAACTCCTTTATAAAAAAGATTAATACATCGACAAAAACTTAAATTTGCAAAGAATTTTATTGAATTATAATTTATTTTAATTGAACATTTAAATTTATAACAAATTGTTCATATTAAAAATTCCAGTTTAAATTTAAAAAATAAAATGTGTGTGTTATCAAATGTCTAATAAATAATTAAATTAACTCTATAAAATATATCATTCTCAATTGAAAAAGTACGATATTTTACGACTTATTGACCCACACATATATATAATTTAAGGACAAGACATATTTTAAATGTTTAACTTATCTATATAATGGAAATTTAAGAACACACACAATATGTTTTTCAAAATTTAGACCGAAAGTATCTAATATGAATAATTTATACCTTAATTTGAATATCTAAATAAATTTTACTGACAAACTTAATATTTGTTATCTCCTGTATTCAGATTAGCAAACCAGAAACAATTAAGATGAAAAGAAAAAAGAAAAGAACTATCCGAGTCCACAGAACCCACTGTACTTAAGAAATTTAATCCCCTCAAGTACCCGAGATTGTAGATTAATTCCTCCCAAGATAAAACGGATTAACCATTAAAGAAGTAGCGGTACCTCAAACTTCAATAATTTCAACGAACTCAAAATGACAGTAACGAATCACACACACAGACACGATCGATCAATTTTGTTTTGTAAGAAATGTATGCAAGAGAAGGGAAGAATTCAATGCTGAAAAATGAGAGAAAGTCTCTCTATTTATAGCCAACAAAGGATAAATGTCACAACTCTATGGAAAAAAGACAACCTTTCAGAAAGGTCACAACCCTTTGGAAAAGGCACAACCTTGCAAACGGTCACAACCCTTTAGAAAAGACACAACCTTTCATGAAGGTAACAACCCTTCGGCAAAGTCACAACTCTTCATTTCCTGTTCACACCTTTAAAATCCAACTATATCTACGTCGAAATGTGTTTTTCACCAATTCATACATATTTTTCACTGAACCTATACATCGTTCTCGTTAGGTAGCTTGACAAAATCTTGAAGAAATTTAATCAATATTCGAACAGTAAATACCAAAATCAATAAAATTGGGCTCTGAGCACAGAAATGTATCATATTTAATCCTATATAAGATGTGAAAAATCATGAATTAAAAATTTGTATATTGCATATTTTTTTCCCATAAATACCACACCAGAACAATAAACTAAATGAAACAGGAAGGGAAAAAGAAGAAGAGGTTTTTATTGAATTTTAGTCAAATTGACATTGTAAATAATTTTTATATCATTAAGTTAGTTTAACTACCTTTATTCTTTTTCGCTTATAGCGGGTTATTGTTTTCGTTTCCACTAACAATAAATAAATTTATTATTATAAAAGTAAAACTTAATCAAACAATATTAAAAAACAAATAAATTAAATAATTGATAACGCATAAAGCTTAGATTTTTTAGCAAGTATAGAAAAATATCATGTTATTCCAAATGATATTTCTTCAAATTGAATTGCATTTTTCGATCAAATTAAAAAAATAAAATAGCATTGTTATTTTAAATCGGTTGTTGATCAATATCAACAATAATTATATCGTCATACTTATACGTCATAAATATTTCATTGCTTTTTGATATTTTCACAAAAAAATAATAAACAATGCATAAACTTTAACAATGGTCATAGTTGTGTAAATGTTATAATGGCCATGCCTTGTCTTAGTATTATTAAAATATAATTTATTTTCAAAAGTTCTTTGGATAAAGTAGAATGTAAAATAGATTTTGCTTTTGCAATAATCAACAAGTCCTTTTTTTGCAAAACAATAAATTTATGTGTCAAGTTCTCAAATTTTTTATGATATAAAATTGAAATTTGATTTTTTCCTACTATTCATACACAAATGTTAATTGTAAATCAAAAACTCATAATTTGAATTCAAATAGTTGTTAGAATTACAATTTTGAGTTTTTGAAAAAAACAAATAATAATTAAAAAAAAAACTCAAGTGTGAACACTTGATCCAGTCAACAAACGCACAAAACATGTTAACTGACAGACGCGCAAGTTGCCGGTAAATTAAAAAATCCTACGTGGAACTCACCAACTGGCTCCAGCTTGTGGAAAATGTAACGTAAAACAAAGACTTGTTTAATTAAAGACAAGTGGAATTAGAGAATCAAATTAACAACAGTAACACAATTAAAGAGGAGGATTAACAAGGTAAAACTATGGGCGAAAGTAGTATAAAAAGAGGCAATTGATAAAAGATTAAACACCACAACAAAAAACAGAAACAGAGAGTGAGGCTGAGAGAGATATACTCATCAATATTTTTCTCACACCTGCACACACCACACACTTAAAAAAAAAAAAAAAAAAAAAAA
>JAJONR010007835.1:0-34375 GCA_029582245.1 Solanum etuberosum
ATCAAGAAAACCTTTCTTGAGATTCTTGAATTAGTTTCTTGAAATCTCTATGGCCAAGAATTATGATTTTCATTAGTGATTCATAATTGTATGGAGGAATTTGAGTTGGAAAGAATAGAATTCTTGGAGAAAGACTTACCTTGACGAAGAATCTTGAAAAAGATTGAACGAATCTTGAGTGGAGTCTTCTACTTTGATTTTTCCTTAGGGTTTTGCCTTAGGGTTTGAGAGAGAAGAGAATGATGAATTAAGAGATGAAAATATGATTATTATTTTTTTGGGTCTTTAATTAGTCAAGAAATTTTTTTAGGGTTTTCTTAGAGGTAAAAGGACAAAAAGACCCTTTTTAATGCTTTCCCGTCGGCTAATTCGTCACTACACTGTATCAGGTTACTAAAATGGGCATAACGCTTTAATCAAAAATTGGATTGTTGCAAAATAGGTGGCGTTGGAAAGAGGATTCAAATACCTTTAATTTGATAGGTTATGGGTCACGTAACTCTTTATATTTTAAAAGATATGGTTGTTTGAAGTTGACCCAGGTGATTTCTTGTATCTAAACTTAATCGGTAAGGAAACTTTCAACTCAACTTTGTGCTAGGAGATTCTAGTTCCCTTAATTGATATCAAAAATCATTCTCACACTAAATATTTTACCTCAACACCTAACAAAAATTAAGAGTAACTCAGTACGACCTTATACGCAATTCAAGAATGGTTTGAAGCTTAACTTAGAAATTTTCGGGGTGTTACACCTACAATGGGCTCGGTCTCACAAAATAAAAGTTAACATCCTTGAAAGATCATAATTGGATCATTTTTTTTAAAAAAGAATGATAAATTAAAAAGATTTTCAAAGTTCCGTAGTTTCAAAAACTAGGGCATATTTTTTTTAAAAAAAATCACTCTCATTTCTAGGGAACAAGCACCCTAGTTGCATTTTAACCTTAGGGAACAAACACCCTATCATCTTTCATTTCTAGGAAACAAACACCCTAGTTGTGTTTTGACCTTAGGGAACAAACACTCTAGAGGCATTCTAGAGAACAAACACCCTATCATCTTTCATTTCTAGAGAACAAACTTCCTAATTGCATGTTGTCTTGCATTTTTCTTTTGGTACGGGTATTTCTCATTCATACTAATAACTCATAAAAAATATTTTCTGGTGCAAACTGGGCTAAAAATAAAAATGTTGTGGTGATTCCAAATGATGATTATGTTTAGTAAGATATTCTTGAGTAATGAGATTTAGATTAGCAGGACTCTCCTACATAATGGGACTAGAGCATGACCCTCCTACATAATGGGACTTAGATTAGAAGGACCCTCCTACATAACGAGATTTAGATTATCATGACTCTCCTACATAATGGGATTTAGTTTAGTAGGACCCTCATACATAATGGGATTAAGATTAGCATGACCCTCCTATATAATGGGATTTAGTTTAGCAGGACCCTCCTGGACAATGGGATTAACAGGACCCTCCTACATAATGAGATTTAGTTTAGCAGGACCCTCATGGACAATGGAATTAGAAGGATCCTCCTACATAATGAGATTTAGATTAGCAGGACCCTCCTACATAATGAGATTTAGTTTAGTAGGACTCTCCTACATAATGGGATTAAGATTAGCAGGACCCTCCTACATAATGAGATTTAGTTTAGCAGGACCCTCCTGGACAATGGAATTAGCATGACCCTCCTACATTAATGGGATTAGCAGGACCCTCCTACATAATATGATTTAGTTATTTTGTCCTAGGATAAACACTTCCTAGTATGAGACAATTATTTTTATTTTCTCCCAGGATAAACACTTCATAGTCTGAGACCGTTTTTTTATTTTCTCCTAGGATAAACACTTCCTAGTCTGAGACTTTTTATTTTTCTCCTAGGATAAACACTTTCTAGTCTAAGATCGTTATTTTTTATTTTCTCCTAGGATTAACACTTCCTAGTCTGAGACGTTATTTTTTATTTTCTCCTAGGATAAACACTTCCTAGTCTGAGACCCTTATTTTTTATTTTTCTCATAGGATAAACCTTTCCTAGTCTGAGACGTTATTTTTTATTTTTTCTCCTAGGATAAATACTTCCTAGTCTGAGACCTTTATTTTCATTTCCTCCTAGGATAAACACTTCCTAGTTTGAGATGTTTATTTTTTATTATTATTTTATTTTCTCCTAGGATAAACACTTCCTAGTCTGATCTTTATTTTTTATTTTCTCCTAGGATAAACATTTCCTAGTCTGAGACCGTTATTTTTTTATTTTTTTTCCTAGGATAAACACTTCCGAGTCTGAGACAGTTATTTTTTATTTTCTCCTAGGATAAACACTTCCTAGTCTGAGACCGTTATTTTTTATTTTCTTTTAGGATAAACATTTCCTAGTCTGAGACCGTTATTTTTTTATTTCCTCCTAGGATAAACACTTCCTAGTCTGAGATCATTTTTTTTACTTTCTCCTAGGATAAACACTTCCTAGTCTGAGATGTTTATTTTTCATTTTCTCCTAAGATAAACACTTCCTAGTCTGAGATGTTTATTTTTCATTTTCTCCTAGGATAATCACTTCCTAGTCTGAGTTTTTTATTATTATTTTTTTAAAAAAAATTCACATTTGTTAATAACTCACAAAAAATTTCTAGTGAAAACTGGGGCAAAAATTTTGTTTATTTCTTTTATTTGTGATGGCTTTCAGGTTTCTTCAAGTGAAACATGGATTTGAAATTCAAGAACAAAGTTTCAAGACTTTTCAGAATGATCAATCCCCATGATAGCCAGAATCAGCTTCTTCAATGCATGTAGCAACCTGACCTCCTGACACCTGCTTCTATTCAGCTTCTGATCAACAAAACAAGCAGGCATTCAAGAATATTTTCAAATTGTCATTTTGAAGAGTGTCAAAAGCTCACTCTAAGTGGCAAGTTATGCATCAAATTTCATTCAAGATCAAGATATTCACCAAAAATCAAGGTGATATCTAAAAGTCAAGACTCAAGTGAAGACTCAAGAGAAGTTGCATAGATAAAAGCTTGTACTTTTATTTTCTATTGACTATTAACTTTCATTTTTTATGTACGGATAGGAGCCGCGACCTGGAGCCTCGATGGAACCTCACATGACCTCTAACTCATCATTTCATCTCCTTGAACTACACGTGACCTGATTTCCATATAACCCGGGATATGTAGGTTGTCCAAAACAAGGACTCGATCACATATTTTTCCTTTCAAATAAGAGTCCGATCAAAATTTGTCTTGTTGTCTACTTCTTTGTTTGAAATCACTTTATGTTTCCTGTCTACTTCTTTGTTTGAAAACACTTTGTGTTTCCTGTAACTGTAGACACATAATTTTTTTACCAAATTTAAGATTTCACACCATTTTTAGTGCTCAAATATTTTAAAATTTAAATTAAATGTTTTAATTTTTTATCTTATTTTATTAAGTGTATTTTAAAAGATTTGAAAAAAAACAACAAAAATAGAGTCACACTTTAAGGTACATTTTGTTTTTAATTTATTCAAAATTTTAATAAATAAACTAGTGATTTTAATATTTTCTTAATTATACTTTTAGATCTAGCTATTTAACTTTTCAATATTTTTATTAATTCCAAAATAATTAGTTAATATTATCATGATTGTATTTTTATTTATTAACAACAACAAAAAACTAAAAGAAAATAACCTACCTATTACCCTCACCCCCACTTAACCACAACCCCACTATCCTAAACACACACATGTACACAATCAGAAAACACACCCCTACCCCTATAAAAAGCAACACACACAAGTCACAACATACTACCATCAGTAATACAAAATACAATCTACACCATACATACTACATACAAAAAAACACCACTTATACGCAAGAAAAAGGAAAAAAAAAATTTTGTAGAACAAGCAACAACACACGAGAAACAAAAATTATAGTCCCATTTTATTTTATTTTTCTTTCAAAAATTCACCAACACATTTACATCTTTTCTTCCTTTTTCATTAATATTTTCATATAAACACAATACATATACTATCACATACAACCTACAAAAGATTTGAGGGTATTCTAATCGAGCTTCGGTCAAAATTTTACGGTATTCAACTTTACCTTATCTCTTAATTTATTTATGGAATTTGATGTAATTATATGATAAGATTTTTTATATTTTGGTTTTATTCATAATTTGATTGAAATGAAGAATGAGTTAAGTATTATATTTTTTGTATAATGAATGGAGGTAGCTTTAATTGGTGATTATTTTTATTTACTTATTTTTGTGATCTGTAAAAATAAACAGGTCATGGAGTTGTTCTTGTCTTGAGTCAGATGCAATAATGATAAAGTAAAGATTATTAGGCTCAAAAGTAAATAAATTATTGTTGTTCTATTTTATCAAACAAAAAATGAGATTTATTTTAACAATTCGTTATTGTTTTATGGGATTAGAAAGTGTATGGTTAATTTCAACGTTAACTTTTAAAGTAATTAAAAAAAAAATATAGAAATAATCCAAAATTTCATATTGTATTCTAGAAGTTTAGATTTATTTTACTTTATTTGATTTTTCTTTATAAGGAATAAATATTTTCTTTAATGTTAGACAGACATTTAGGCACATTAAAAATATTTGTTTCAATTAAAAATGTGGTTAAACATCTTTTTTTAGACCGTTCAAAGAAACTCAAGGATACGGTGACACAGCTTGTTCAAAAAATATAATTAACTTTTATTGATTTAAAGTAAGACTTATAGAGATTTATTAGGTGTGACACACTCGAGAGAATAAAGCGGTTATGCTTCTAAGCTTTTAAATGTCAAGATCAAGAATGTTGTTAGGCATCTGGGTTGAGACCAAATAAAAGTTCAAATGTGAGCGAAACTGTAGCCTATAAAAATATATTCAAATATAATTTAAAAATAAGTATAAATCAATAAAAGCGACCGTGCTAGAACCACGGGACTCGAGGGTTGTCTAATACCTTCCCCTCGGTCAACAAAATTTCTTATCCGAATTTCTAGTTTGCAGACCAAATAAAGAGTCATTTCTTTTTGGTTAGGGATTAAAAAGAAAAGGTGACTTGAAACACCATAACTCAATTTCAAGTGGCGACTCTTAAAAAATAAAATAATCCCTATTCAATAACGTCACTTAAATTGGAAAACCACTTTCCTCCGTGCGAAAATATGGGGTGACACATGCATTCTTCTTTCTTAATTACATTCAATTATTCTTCTTTAATTAAGAAAATAGGGGGAAATAAAGAAAAATGTCAAAAAAAGTAAATATAAATGGTGCCGCAGAGGCGTATCCAGGATTTCGACAAGATGGGTGCAGGATTACGAAACAATACATCTTAAATATAAATTTGATCGGTTTGACTTTTAGGTTCTAAATATGAACCATTAAATTTTAAAAGTTATAGGTCCAAAATATATAATACTATTAGTTTTAAATTTTAATATACACATTTGATTTAATTATATAAAAATTTTATAGTACTATTTTTTTTAGGAATTTTCAATGTAACATACTTAAAAAATTTGAAAGCTTAAAGGGAAAAAAAACAAAAGAAAAATTAATTGAAACGCCAAAAGTGTAACCGATAACCACTTGGAGAGGTGTCACTCAAAAAGACAAGATAGATATAAGATTTAAATATCTATCCTCACTTAGAGAGGTGCACCCAATCATCATGGTATTATTATATGATACTTTGAACGTGGGTTCACACATCTATATTTAAATATTTTTTAAGAAATATAACACTACTATATATGATCTAGAGAGGGGAGCATGGGTTCACATGAACCTACGGCACCCCCTCTAGATACGCCCCTAAATGGTGGCCTTGGAGAGGTCTCATATCATCTTATCTACATTTGACTTTACGTTATATACGGAAAAGGGCCTAAAATATCCTCAAACTATTGCAAATGGTACAAAACTACCCTTCATCCACCTATTGGCTTCCAAATATCCCTTTCATCCACATATTGGCTCTCAAATACCCTTTCATCCACCTTTGAGTCCAATATAGACCGCTTTTATAGTGGATTATCA
Source organism: Solanum etuberosum (assembly GCA_029582245.1). Classification (NCBI taxonomy): domain Eukaryota; kingdom Viridiplantae; phylum Streptophyta; class Magnoliopsida; order Solanales; family Solanaceae; genus Solanum; species Solanum etuberosum. Next base: position 6,083 of record JAJONR010007835.1, read on the forward strand.
TTTAAATAATTTTTTTCAAATACGTGACTATCATCAATATATTGGTTACAATTTAATTACTTAATTAATTTACAAACTCACCCAATTACTAATTATACCCAACTCAAATTGACTACAGCTGACTCAAGTTAACTATACCCGACTGAAATTAACTACACCTGCCCCAAATTACAACCCCACCAATTAAAACAAATACACCCTTCATTCTCAACATTTCACTTCCTCTTCCAACCTTCTTCCCCAATATATTCGCTTACAATCTCGAAAAACACTAATCAATTTAGGTAGTGCTTTTCGAGATTGTAAGCGAATATAATGGGGAAGAAGGTTGAAAGAGGAAGTGGAATGTTTGGAATGAAGAGTGTATTTGTTTTAATCGGTGCGGTAAATGTAATTTGAGGCGGGTATAGTTAATTAATTTGGATTGGGTATAATTAATAACGGATGAGTTTGTAAATTAATTTAAGTAATTAAATTGTATCCAATAGATGGTCGCTATGTATTTAAAAAAAATATTTAAATGATAATATTTTATAAAAATAGTCAATTGGACTCAAAGATGAATGACAAGGGTATTTGGGAGCCAATAGGTGGGTGGATGGTAGTTTTGTACCATTTATATTTTTACTTTTATTTATCACTTTTAATATATCAAAAAATAATAATTATTTTTTCTATTTTACCTTCAATATTAATTAATTATTCTCCAAATTATATTTTAAGACCTAAGATTATATACATCAATAAATATGAATATTATAGTAAAATGTCTATATTAATTATTATTTTTAATGAACGGATAAAATATAAGGTGGACAAATAAAAATAAATGAATAGAGTAATAAAAAATTGAGGTGTAACGAAGTTTAGCATCAATTGGCTAGATTTTAGCATAATTTTTAGGGGAACAAGAATACTAATGACTAATGAGACACTAACGAAAAAAAGTCCAAACAACATTTGACCATGGTTTTATGGTGTGAATTTATTTTTATGGGTCAGTATTCAAAATAATACACAGACCATTAATTCATCAATAAAACGAGTAGTATCTATTTTCTCGGTTTATCGCTAATAAGAAATAATTCCCAACCCTACATTTACATACTCAATCAACCTACTATATAAATGAGCATCAAATCTCAAATTCTTGACAATAAAATCAAGCAAAAGCAGAAACCTTTTTTTTTTTTTACCAAGTTTTCAGTCCCCCCCCAAAAAAAAAAAGGAAAAAAAATACTGCATGGCAAAGGGATATATTCATAATGTTATAGAAATTGCACCAGCACGATTTATTTGTCCTCGAAGGCTTTCAAATGCTCCAAAATTAGAGACAATTGCAGAAGAAGAATATAAAAGTGGTCAACTTCTTATTGACAAGAAAGTTTTATATGTTGTTTTACTTTCTGTTATTGCTTACACATTCATCGACACATACACTATGGTCTAATTATAGGAGATACATTAATTTTGACACTCAATTTTAATTATGAATCATCATTACATAAAGAGATTCATTTTTGTTCTAAATGCATTGTGTATGTCAGTAAATTCCATTTTATGTAAAGTTTAAAGTTATAATGTACTAAACTATTTCATTCTCATAACTATTTTATTTTTGCAGGTATAAGTATGAAAACATTTCTTAATGAATTAGAAAGGAAATAGTACTAATTATTGGACACTAAATATTTAAAATAGACATCTTTAACACCAACAATAGCCTCTTCATAAACGGACTAATACAAATACAAAGCAATATATGCTACATAACTTATCACCATAAAGTTAACTGACTAACAAATCAAGTCAATTGCCCAATTGTAGGAATTGTTTACACTTGTATAATCTATACTTTTTTTCCTCTGAAAAAATTCTGATGACTTTCGTTTATATACGAGGACTAGGTACTGTTCTGGAAATCCATCTGCACAGATAACATACATTCTATGGTGTTATCAAATAACAAAGGACTTAGGTATGCAATAACATAAAACATAACATCAGGGGTTCTTGGTACGAACGAAAAGGTTTTCCATGCAAAAAAGTATCCTTGGAAAATGAGTGATTTCTTATTTATTTTCTAGTGTTTGGTGAGTAATTATCAAAAAAAAATATTGTCCCAGGATCATCTAGGAAAACCATATGGCAGGTAGGTTTAGGATGGGGGTGGCGAGGGTGGTAGAGAAGTTGGGTTGGAGGGTGATGAAGAGACAATTAGCACGAAATGTCACTTATAGAACTTGTTTTTCCTACTCTCACCAAAGAGGTCATTTTTCTATTATTTTTTGAAGAATTTGTTTTCCTAGAAAGACTATTTTCCGAAACATTTCACCAACCAAACAACTCCGATACCTTTGGATTCACTCCCATAAGAAGGATTTAGTCATTCAAGCAAACATCAAACCTTCAAAGATTGCAGAAACTCATAATCACGTACCATTTGATTTTATCAACCTATACTTCACTGAACATCTAGCATGAGAATAGTAAAAGAAGATAATTATCTGATTCATCTTGCAAATACATACTAAATAGCTAGTTAGCTAACTTTTACATGCTTAGCCAACAGTAGCTAGGGATTTTGCTAAAGAATTTTGAAGATACACATAGGTATTAGCATGCCAGAACAAGTAACTGAAATGATATACCAAATTGTTTGGGTTTATGATTCCAACACCAACCATAGAATTTATGAACAAAATGCAACCACTTAGCAGATATTTTGTTGTTCTCATTAATAAACTTCACTTACTTCATGAAGCCAAATTTTCCGAAGACGAATTTGTAATTTAGCAATAGTCATGCCTTCTAGTTTGACATGCCTTTCCAGTTCCAAGATAAATTTGTATCCCCATAAGGCCTGCATAAAAAATCAAAGTCTTGACATGCTGAAAAGGCTGAACAACAATGACCTTAATGGGATTTATAACCTTGTAGAATCAACAGCATCACATGGTTAACAAATGAGCACATGTTACATCAAAATATACTAATTATTTGAGGCGAGGCAGATTTAAAACCATCTTGATGATATGGAACGAAAAAAACTAAAAGCTAGCAATATGTCAAGTTGTCAGCAACTCTTACTTATCCAGAGGGAACTAAACACAACAGTTAAGATACCCTATCAACAATTCACCCACTCTAATTGAAAGAAATTCCCTTCCTAGCCTCCCTTCAGCCAATACTTATTATCCTTGCAATTTTCTATCTTCCACTGCTAAAACCACCTGCAAACTTGTGTCAGTTTGCAGGGCTGAGCCACTCAGCAAGCAATATTCTTTTGTTGAGCTGGGACTATTAAATTGGCAGCCCCTCTCCAGTACAGTGTAATTGTTTGGTTCTTCACGGGCGACCAATAATTACATCAATGGAAAATTTTGTTTGTTGTCACAGGAGGCATATTTTAATGAGCTTCAAGTTTTACCAATCATATCAGTCTAATCAATAGTTGGTACTGAAAATCTTATAGAAGTATTCAGGTAACAAAGCTGCCACAGAATTCAGATTGGGTCTGGTCTTGTTCTCTGCCAGACCAAGTTTATCACTCCAATATTATTTATACATGTGCAAATTCAATTGGCAACCGCATATGGTTTTTGCACAAGTAGAAATTTCTACCAGGGAAAAAAATGAAAGAATAGAACAACCGCCCCACACACGCGCACACAAAAAAAAATTATAAAGAAAAGTAAACCATCATGCAGCACATGAAAATTGCTTTAACCATACTATTATGAGATCCCTACAGCAGAACTCCAGCTTTTAAGTTGGTGGAGTACAGAAAGCTTCAAAATTATAATTATTAATCAGGTGTGCCGAGCAAAAGTCAAGGCCTTAGAAAGGCTGCCAATCTGCATGAAGATTCGAAGAACTCATAATGAGGGTTGTTGAACCATATAATCTGCTATGGAAATTTAAACTGTCATAAACATCTTTTAACCCACTGAAAATGAACATCCATCTGCTTCAGTGGAGGATCAACAGTTCACCGGAAGATGCGTTTGGGACAAAACATATCAGAAAGTACACCCACTTAAAACTTCAGCTCTGGTTCTAGATTTTCGATCATCAACGTGTTGGTACTGAACACTGGTCATAATATTGCAACCCAATGCAAATACTCACCCCCCGCCCCCACCTAAAATATACAATTATGATTCAAAGTTTTGGGTGAAACCGCGATGTATCAGCCATAAGTATTTTTTTTTCATTTTATGAATGCCAACAGTTAGGTAGAAAGTTGGATAACATGTCATCTTGCCTTTCTGATATTATTGGCATAAGGGTAGCCAAGTAAGTTACCTATAACTTTATATGAACATTATTATTATATACAGAATAGAATCCTTAAAAAGAATTCATCTTGAAGATTATTATACTTGATTGTAGCTCCAAGCTCCTTTCCAAAAGGTCGGTGATGTTACAACTGGTTGTAGTTGAACTTAATCTCTCTTTGGACTTCTAGTAACTTAATAGTCACTATTCTGAAATGATGTGTAGGATTGATTTTTATTTATTGCAATAGATATCGCAAGCACAATTTAATCAAACATTAGGTTTGCTACTAGTTGATAGTTAACTTAAAACATTAAATTCAAAGAGAATAATACAATTCAAGTCTTTCCCTCTCAATCACTTTTCATCCTTAAAACCTTTACTGAACCCTTTTCAGTTAGTTAATTAATGCTATGCTCAACTGCCAGAAAGGTACCTCCGTCGCATTTTGTGTGACACTTTCCTTTTAGGTATATTCAAAAAAAATTAATACCTATCTCTCTTTTGGAAATTATTTTTAGTATCTCCACTTTACCCTTAGAGGTCGTTTGGTACAAAGATTAATAACACAGGGATTAGTAATGCATGGTTTATTTTTTATCATGTGTTTGGTTCATTGTTTCCCACATAATCTTATGTTTGGATTAAGACTCTACTAAAAGCTTTTTTTCAATTATACCCTTAAATACTATGGGATTTTCTATTTTAAGTAATTGGGTAAACGTAGATAACTACCAGAAAATATTATATTTTTTCGGCCTTCTAACTAGGAGAAGAACAATTTTGTTGTCATGTTTGCTATTTTCTCACTTGAATTATTTGAGGGTAAATAATTGTCATCTTAATAAATTGATCACTTACAAAACATCAATTTTCTATTTTAAAAAGATAGACAATCTACTTTAAAACCAAAAAGACGGTAAACGATAGTAAAATCGAATAAACCATCTATGTTTACACATAAAAATTGCAAGTTGTAGTTTTAATGTGTATGTAATTTTATAAATTGTTCAAAATACAAATAATTAGAAAACCACATATACATCAACAAATAATACATTCAGTTAAAGATCACAAACGTCATGTGGTGATATATTTGCCTTTTCAATTAGCAATTATTAAACAACTCACATTTCAAATATTGTATTGATTTGTATTGGATTTATTTAGCAACAAACAACTCTCTCTAAATAATAAAATTTGTAAGCTAATTTATTTAAATAAATTTACTAGTATAAATATAAAACATGAAATCAAGAAAATAAACAAAATGATTAAAAGGATTTGAGGGGTATTTTGTCTTTACATAGATTAATCTCAGGGTATTTTGTCTTTCCTATGTATTACTAATACCAGCAAATGGAAGGTATTAGTTATACATCCTATAATACCATGTTTATACATAGGCCCAAAATTCCTACCAAACATAGTATTAAATAATACCATACGTAATACATAGACTATTTCTTCTAATAATCCCTACCAAATGACCCCTTAGTGAATATGACTTGGTGAGATTCACTTGATATAAAATTTATTCTTTTATAAGGAGAGAGAAATGAAAATGCATGTGGAAATCTCACCACCACTCCTTAAAGGATAATTTTGATATTTTGCATATATTTGGCTAACATGTTAAAAAATTTCTTTAATTTTTCTTACTTCGGCCACAATAAAACACTTAAACATAAAATGGAACAGAGGTGTGATCAATTATTTTCTCCTGGATTGATCAGGGACCAACTACGAAATGTTACTGCAATTCTTCAACTAGTCTATGATTCATACGGGAAGAAAACAGAGAATTTGTAACTGTTTGTGATGCTAATAGAACCTTGCCTGCAAAAACATGGTGGAATTTATAACACAACCAAGTTAATCAGTTCTTCGTATCTTTCTGTAAGTTTGGGGTGGACAGTCATATCTATCTAGTAGAAAAGGGCTGGAAGGCACCAGGAACCATACTAAGAAGCACCTGCTATGAGAAGCCAAAAGGGCATACCCACCTGGTCGGACTGTTGGACTAGATTAGGTCAATCGGTCTATAGGATTTTGTGTTTTTGCTTCCTCTGTAATCTCTTCGCCAATCTCAAATCCTCAATAGTAGACTATGCTAATAATGTTCTTGCTAGTGAACGAAAGTCATCTTTCTCTCTCTCTCCACTTAAATTCTCAAGAATGGAAACAGACAAATATAGCCAAGAAAAGTAGGTTTAACTAGTATAACTGGCATCCAGTTTCTTGTTATTGTGCTTCAGATCTATCATAATGCAAAACAGCATTCTCTGAAGTTTTGTCTGCTTCTTAAATGGTCTAGAGGAAAACACAGGATATATTTACATTTCCTGCAGGGAAGGGGCAGGAAGGGTGCCTTCACTGTACAGCATGAAGCATATATGAGTAAAGAACAGAATTTTGGCACATATAAAACGGTGTCATGAAGAATTAATTTGTATATTGGCCCACATGAAGGTTTACCTTGGATTTTTCACATGAAGTAACAAGAAGACAAAAGCGAGGAAGATAAATGAAGAACCGACAGCGACATAGGACATCCCAAGGAAGTTATTCCTGCCTCCCAGCCAGCTGGTTGTTGAAAGAACAAGTTTCTTCCTTCCACCAAAACTGTACGTGTTGTAGTTGTTAACAAGATTCACCATAATTAAGTCACCTTCCTCTAAGTCCACTTCAATTCTTCCATATAACTTACGAAAGGTAGGGAGAGCAGCAGTACGCATCCATACAATGAGATCCTCCTGATCACTTAGCTGATTGATTCCATCAATCCCATTCCAAAGAGAAAATAAGATCCATGAAAAAGGACACATTAGAGAAGAGAATCAATTAGAAGTCAAATCCGTATAGTTGAAACTTGAAAGAGAAGACAAGAAACACAATGTTGAGGTCAAAATTTATGCTTAAATCATCGGAATGAATCCGTAACCAAACGAAGTGCTAAAATTCCAATCCTTAAGAAAGGATTAAAATCAACAAAAGTGATATAAAGACTCGGGTCATAACTGCAACATCACAAGGGCCACATCTAAGAATGAAACCTAGCAAGAACTGTCAAATTCAGTGTTATTATTTTTGTAATATAAATCAAGACACTGCATCAGATAAAACAGAAATGTGAAAACTTTAATAAACAGCCTCACAACATGCGGACGGGAATCCAGAATAGAGGCATAAGAGCTTTCAATGATCAGTATTTGGTCTTAGTAGTGACTCATGTACACGTTCATCCAGGAAAATATTCAAATGTATTAAGAACGATACCTATTTTCCATTGGTCATTTCTTGCCCATCTTCTTTAGTCTTGGGATTCAAGAAGAGATATCGACTCTAAAATGAAATATTGCTCCTAAATTAATATGCCTTGATTTAACAATTTTGTAAGCACTTCCATATGTTTCATTTAACAGAAAAGAATAACCAGAGTTGCTGCATCTGTTCTAAGGCCTTACAGGGATGTTAGGGTCCAATGTTGCACCACCAATTAGAGACCCACTCTGGAAATTGGATGGATAAACGTCTTTCCCATATTTGTGTTCACGATCACTCCTCCAAGCAATATTTTTCCTGTTGACTTTAATAGCATCTGCCCCGTTGAAGAAGGAATACGTGTCGTTAAACAAGCTCCATGCAATCAAACCACAAGGAACAATTGGGAGACCATTGTTTTCGCCTTCGGGATTGCAAGAACTCGTATCATTGTACTGTAATCCATGTAAAAGCTGTTTATCACTTCTGCTTTTGACGTACCTGGATTACAAGGCCAAGCTGAGTCAGAAAAGAACAATTAACAGAGATAGATGACAAAATGGACTTCACACGGAGGAAAAAGTGATGACAAATGTAGGCAACACTCCAAAAGGAAAAGAGGAATAAATAAAATAGAGAAGAAACAAATGGTACAACTAGTATATATTGTGAGAAGAATATGATATAACTGAGAAAAGCATCTATATTACATACATATAAAAATAAAATAAAAAAAGAGAGAGGAACTTATAAATCTTGATAATCAACTAATTTTAATGCCAGTAGTACCAATCTTCCATGAATTTGTATTACCAGCAAAAATTGGTACTTGAAAAAGAAAAATGAAACAAAGGAGTTAAGAACCTTCACCTTCTGTGGTTCTGGTAATAGTTATCGAGTTGATAATAGATGTAAATTGGAGCTTTCAAATTTTGGGGCACCTGCACAGAGACAATTTCCAAACACAAAACAAATCAATGAAGAGGATAAAGAAAAATTCCAAACTAGAATCTCAAATCATGTAAATTTTTATCAGAAGTAAAAAAAAAAAAAAAAAAAAAAAGTTTGGCCGTGTTTGCAGAGAAAAGATGGAATGATGTGGTATGCTGCTGGATGAACAATGCGCATTATGGATTGAATGGCAAAATGCTAAACATGTTATACCTCAATATACTTTATACCTCGTTAATGCTATGGTGTTTCTTGACCTTACAAAGGAAAGGTTGCAACGAATGAGAGATGATGGATGGGAATCGTTCATGGATGAAGTTGAATTCATTTGGTGCTAAACATGATTATTTTGGTGCCCAAGATGAAAGAATTCTATATTCCTGGAAAGTCAAAGTGTAGACCTTCTAGCGTTACTTATTCACGTCACTTACGTGTTAAGCTTTTCTATGCTGTAATTGATTTGCAACTTTAGGAGCTTAACAAATCGTTTTGATGTTGTGAGTTATAACTTGTTTGTTAGTATGGCTAGCTTGAATTCGGCTAATTCATTTGCTAATTTTGATATGGAAAGAATAATGACTTTGGCCAAGTATTATCCGGATGAGTATGGAAAATTGAAACTTTGAGATCTCAGTCACTAACTTGACATTTTCATAATGTGCATGCGACGTGGTGACCCTAGGTTCTCTAATTTAAAAGGAATAAGTGATTTGGCAAAACCGTTGGCTGAGGGAAATCTTGTGGAGACTTATTTACTTGTGAAGTTGACTCTGATTTTACCTGTCGCCACTACAACCGTAGAAAGAGTATTCTCATCCATGAAGTACATCAAAGATGAATTACGTAGTACTATAAGTGATGCATTTTTAGATTATTGTTTAGTTTGTTACTTTGAGAAGGAAGTATTTGCAATTGTAAGCAATGGTGCTATTTTTCACCATTTTCAAAATATGTAAATGTGTCGAGTTCAAGTATGAGTGGATGTTGTACTTTGGTTATATTAGTATCAAGTTAATGATATTCGATTATACGTAAGTTTGTACTTTGCTACCATTATCATTAAGTTTTTTTAAGACTTATACGCCGAACTTTGTGGTTAGTAATTGGCGTACAAAAGATAGTGGTGCCCCCTTTGGGCTCAAATCCTGGGGTCCGTCTCTGATAAGATAGGTTGCCGTGACTTTACCAATGCAAGAACTATCTCCTTAGATTTTAATAGGTAACTGAAGTTCCATTTACTCATTTATTTAAAATTTACATAATACCTATGAAGCAAGTATGCACTGACATGTGAATGTATGATAAAATAAAACGTATATGTCACTTGTAAAAATTACTTTTAATTCAGCATTTCTTAAGGAAATGTAAGCTTACATTGAAGATCTAGCACAGCTGGTTCAGATCACCACCACAGTGTAGTTTTAGGTCAAATACAATTTGCCAGAAGTTTCTCTGGATATTTTATTACCGAAACTATTTTGTACTATTTGAAACCAGTGGTTCCTTTTTTTCATTAAAAGAAATTGTAAGAGTTTGGGTTATACATGTAAATTAGAGGAAAAGGTCAACCAACTTTTCCTTATTCAACAAAGAACTTCCATAAATTATACAGTTTCTTCTTTTATTTTCTTGTGGTCTGTAAAGCTCCTTCAAAAGGAAAAGATAGAGAGAATTTTTTTTTAAAATATGTACTTTATCATCATGCATCAGCTAAGAATGCTGTTATTGATGCCTTTTCAGAATCAACTTTGGTGTTTATCTATCATCAGAACCTGATTGCTTAGACAATAATATGCTATTTTTTAATAAATGACAATGTAATGTATTTGGCTAGAGTAGTTCCATATTTCTCTACTTTCTAATCCACAATAGTTTGCACTACACACCTTCAAAAAATATGGTCTCAACCCTTCCGTAAGAAAACCTCTGATATTACCTCCCATGATTCTTATTTTAATTTTTAAGTATAGGTGTATGTGTGTGTATAAAACATATATATGTAAGTATACTAACGTGTATATTTGGGATTTTGCTAACCAACTACTTGGTCGAGGTAGGCGAGGTAGGTTAGCATTGTATCCATTTCTTGATTTCCAAATGCCGTTACCTACCACACTGACAGGAGGGGCTTTACTTTTTCTCCACCCGAACTATAAACCCAATCCTCCGTTTCCCTCTTCTCTTTTCCACGTCTCCCTCTTCAATGGTGACTCTACCAACAACAAACATAAAATCGGGAAGTAGATTAAATACAAAGAACAATTATTAAAACCATCTTGGATGATGGGAACAGCTTTTCATTGTCTTTTCCTGTTTTTTTTCCCTATTTGTTTTCTTATTGCCAGTTGATTTGACCTTTGTCAAATCGTTGTTTGAAGAGGTATTGTTATTGGATGTTATGCATTCGAATCAGATATGGAAACTGAATTGGGGGTTTCTAATAACATTTTGAGATTTCAAAGAAGCAGAGGAGGCGCAAAAGCTTGCTGAGAGTGGAAGTGAATATGAGATTGAAGTTGGAAATGTCAGATAATGGTTATCTCTTCTTGATTATGGATTTAAAAAATCTTTGGTTTTATTTTCTTAGACTAGCCAAAGCTATCTCTGTTTCTTAAGCTTTCACCATGAATGATGACAAGAAGGAAAAAGAAAAAGAGTGGTGAAAGGGACTTGGGTTTTACTTTTGTGGAAGAACAAAAGAACCCCGTCATTATTCTTGTTTAGTGTTATTAGAGGCATTTAAGAAAATAAAAAAATTAACCTACTAGGCTACTAAAACCATATAGTAGGTTAGCAAGACTCACATATATGACTGTCAAATGGGTGAGTTGGACTGAATTTAGGTGAGTTGGACAGAATTTGGGTGTGTCAAAACAGGTTGAGTTAATAAATGGGTGTGTTAATGACTCGTACAAAGGTTACTTGGGCTGAGATGGGCGGTATATAGATGGGCTAAATAATGGGTCATAGCCCAACCAGCCCACTCCTTACCAAGTTTTAGCTTCTTTGTTTGTTTTCTTATAATTTGTTTAATTATCAAACAAAAATTGAAGTTCTTTTAAAATATATTTTGACAGTTTGATGGGTCCATTTAGGCTACATATTTAGCCCAAGAGGCCAACTATTAGAGGGCCTGAATTAGGCTGGTCAAAACGGACTGAGTTAATAATGGGCAGGTCATTATCCTACTCAAACTCGAGTGGGCTGCGGGGATCATGTTTTCATGGGCTACCTTTGTAACACACACACATATATATATATATATATAGAGAGAGAGAGAGACAGAGAGTGTGTTTTGCTAACCTACTACATGAAGATAGTAGATTGTACCCACTTTTAATTCACTAAAATACCCTGCCACCTTATTAAAATAAGAACTTTCAGGGGCATTTTGGTCCTTTTACCTAAATTCCCTTATTTCCATTCCAACTCTCAGTCCTTCCCATCTTCGATTCTCAATTAAACCTCACACTGAAACTTCTTCCACTGCTAATTAATATTTTCCTCCATTATTTAACCATTATAATTTCACAATCCAATACGCAAAGAACAAACAAATTAAAAAATGAAAAAACCAGACGTTAATTCATTTCAGCATTGATGAGAAATTTTGTGGAATTGGGTTTAGAGTTGGTATCCTTTGGAAGTGGGTTTACTGTTAAGCTTCTCATGAAGGAAGAGGAGTTAAAGATGATTTTTGAGTTGGATTTGCCAAGAAATGCATACCCTTGAGTTGAAAGAGTATTGATTTAAATATCTAGGGAAAAAAACAATTTGAGAACTCCATCTACAGTTCATCAAGAAGGAAACTAGAATTAGGGAAATGTGTTGAATCAGTAATATAAAAGTTTGCAGTAAAGGGGAGCAAAAATTGGATATTCCAGAGAAAGAGAGAGATGAGTGGAAAATGGGGTGGAAGGAAAATTGGATTGATAGAAAGACTAAAATGCCCCTGAAAGCTCTTATTTTAATGAGGTGGCAGGGGTATTTTAGTGAATCAAAAAGTGGGTATAATGTCAACCTACCTTCATGCAGTAGGATAGCAAAACCCATATATATACACATATCTTCTTTGAAGAGAATCTACGGGTATTCTGTACAGAATTCTCAATACTAAGTTTGAATGGGAGTTATATAAGATTGTATCAAAAATATTATGCCTTTAAGATTAAAAAATTCATATCGAAATTGATTTCTGATACATAGAAGATTTCATTAGAAGCAGCAGATTACTAATGTTGTCTCAATAGCAAACGAAAAACTGTGTGCTATGTTAAACAAAGGGAAACAGGGGATAATACATAAACTGGACGTGGAGAAGGTTTTCTAACCAGAGAACTGAAGATTTTTTTATCACCAGGGAAATGGGATATACTCAATATATGAGCCAAAAAATGAGTTTTTTCGTAGTGAAAAGTGTTCTGTTTTTTTTTTTCAAAAAAAAATTAGTAAATGGTGTTCATCGATGAACTTCAATGAGCAGTCAAAGTATACATCCTCATCACTGGATGTGCAGAAGAAAGCTTAAATGTAGTGTCATAAAAATCTGACATGGTAATATCTTATGAAGCGAGGAGAATTAATATATAAAAGAGGCATGCTTGGATACGAGCTCATAACTCGTAATGAAATATAACCTTTAAGTAACGTGTACAATTCTTGGAAACTGAGCTATCTTTGATGTAAGCAACTTTTTGACTCTTGAAATTATCTGGCACACAATCTATATCATATCTGTCAACAATCTCAATAACCTGCAAATGCTTATCTGATCAGCCATTTATGCCAAACTTATTGATCAGGAATGGAGGAAACAGATTATGCATACAGATTAATAAGGTCTGTAATCAACAGAAGAGCAAAAGCTTACACTTTCAGAAGCATAAAGACAGAGAAGTCCAATTGGAATAAAAATGACGCCTATCAAGAAAAACATCGAAATGACCTGTTAAGAAGATGTAGTCAGAGAAGTACAACACCCTGTCGATTTAGAAAAGAAATGGAAATTTCAGAGAAAGACTTCTTCTCATTTAATTACCCATGCTGGTGTAAGGACAGGTTTACACGCTGGGAGATTTTGTTGCGTAAATTGATATACAGCTGCAAACGTGAGAATGAAACATGTCAATATTTAGCCTCTACTTCTGTATTTTATAGGTTATGAAGCAAATAGAACTGCATTACACTCGGCTTGAGAGATAATACCGAGAGAAATGAAGAAGTTCAATGGAAAACTGAACTAATCAACTAGATGAGTACAATTAATATAGAACAAACGCTTAACTGAAAAATTCATAACTTGATATTTTAATTGAAGATGCATCACTTATCGCAATGTCACAATCACAACCAATTATATATTTCATAGAGCGATGGCATGATGAGCTCCTCAAATTCACATATTCTCCTCCTTATTATTCAAAGAAACAAACATACCCAGACTCTAGCGACAATGGCAAGACCTTAAGTAAGTGAAGTACAACTGGAACCTATGTTATAAAGAAGGCTTTTACACTGTTGAGGAAGCTTATTTACTCCTGTAACTTGATCCAAAATCAGTATTTATAGTCAATAGATAGACACCAAACTCTTACTTTGTATGGAAGAGGACACTACATCTCCCTTCATGGAAAGTCACTCTCACGTGCTCCTATTTCACTGACCAAAAAAATTACTTTTGTTTATTTAACATTACTGTAGAAATCAAGCAAGTCCTCTGGTAAGACAATGAGATTCCATTTTCTTCACCTAACTACTTGTTAAATGTGTCCATACAAGTGTAATTACTTGATTACAAGTTTTTCCTAAGGTCTCTACAAGAGTTGGATAAAGTCCCATAAAAGGTCTTGATAAATACAAGAATGATGGCATCAGATCACATCCCTAATTCAGATTGATCGTACTCTCACAAGTCCTTCCCAGCTCATCTAAGGGCTAACCAAAGAAACCACAATCTCCATCAACGACTAGCACTACCATCGACTCCCCATCACCACATGCCCCAAATAACTAATAACCATCCCAAACCACAACCCTACATAATGCTGATGCAACTCAAGATTTAACATCTATCAACACCACCCAAAATATCACCAGCATAACATCAGCAACACCCAAAAAAGAGACATTTCAAGTATTGTATAAACACAAGAAGTAATTTTCTCTAGTTTAACAACTGGCAGCAGCAATTCCAATTTTCTGATTATTTAGTTCGAATACACTTGTTACAGAACCTGGCCCGCTGAGAGATAAAATTCTACCCATAAGAGCTTTTTCTTCTCCTTTGTTTTATTGGTTTTAATTTATGATACTCATTTCAGAAAGTTGTTCTGATCTATAATATCTTCAAGTTCATACTTAATGTGCACTCTCCACCAATCATAATGAATAAATTTGAGGACTTCCACAGTTTTTCCATTGGTGAGATCTATCACTATTGCTTTTTGCATGTCTTTGAAAATTAAAGTAGCTGCAAATATCTTGATTTGTGGCATATCATATTATCTATTGTATTGGTAGATAAATTCTCTTTCCCATTATGGATTGCAATAGTTTGGCCATCATTGTGTAGATGCCCGGCACCACATTATAATTAATTCTTTCTGCTCTTTGCTTCCATGTCTGATTTGAATCAAAGGGGCTACCTTTCCTCAAATAGCCTGATTAGTAATTTGACCTATAGTATACTAACTCACTTAAAACCAAACTCTTCACAGAATTTAACTATCACGGAAAACCTGACTCATAGGAATAACAAAATTGATTTGTAGTTTGAACTTACCATCATCCAAATGTCGTCGAACTGGACGTGACCGAGATTCTACAGATTGTGCACCATTCCCTGAAGTACTTGATCCCTCCACATCCATTCAATCAAATTATGATAGCAAATCCCTGTAGAATCTCTACTCAAGAATCTGCAGCTGGAGCAAAAAATTCTACACGTAGTAAATTTTGCATACAAATTTCCACCAATCTAATCTCGAATACCCATTTGTCTGCTGAGAGAAATCCATAAAGGGTTTTAAGTGAAATGAGCAAATTTTGCAAATCCAAACAAAAATTAATTACACTAAAGAGTGAAAAAAAACTGAATTCGTGGAACCCATCTGTTCTATCTGAACTGTGATCCAATCTTCAAGCTGGAACTTCTTAATTTTCACCAAAAAATAAATAAAAGAATCTATCAACCATATTATATTTTGAGCTAGGAAATTAAGATTCCAGTTGAATTAAGGTGGCTCTAAAACATAGTAGAAAGAATTAAACATTGAAATTCAAAGAAGATGAGTCAAAATTCTTACCTGTGAATTAGGTATTCGGAAAATTGAAGTAGCTAGTACAATGGTGAATTTATAGGGCAAAAAATTGGAGAATGGGGGAAAGGATGATTTTGTATATATGAGGGAATGTGAGCGATTGCTTTTGACAGAAGAAAACCACTGTATAGGGTAATACGCATATATACGTTTCGACTAAAGAGTTGTCTGCAAGTCTCCCATGGAAACCTTCCTTTTTCCTCCGACTGTATATTGTTTCTATACATCTATATATATATATTATTTAAAATTGAGAAAAGACATAAATTTACCACAAAAGTTATTCCGTATTTGCATAAGACATTTTAACTTTAAAAGTGTCCTATCACCCCCACACAATTTTTTAATATCTTTGTAAATGGGTCATTTTGACCCATTCCCTCGTCTGTGTTGTCACGCGTGATGCTCACTCTTGTAATATTCATTCAACCCGACCCGACCCTATTCTTTTCAAGAAAAGTCTTCTCTTTTATTTTGTTATTTCTCAACTTTCCCTAAAATCACAAAATATAGAAAAGTCTTCTCGTTTTCTCTTGGTGTTGATAATCTCGTTGTTGATGTTTCTTGGTGAAGATTCTTGGAGGGACAAGGAATTGAAGGTCTAACATGTTAGGGCTCTACATTATATGATAAAAATCTTCTTTTTTTGATTATTATGATTTTAGGGATTATTATAGTGTAAGAGTGTTGGAATCGACGGAAATTAAAAGATAAAACGAATTCCTACCTTATTGCGCTTTGGGAAGATGGTGAATTCGTCAAAGAGAGAGTACCAACATTGATCTTGCTTTGGAAAAGGATAAAATTGTGAATTTAGGGCTACCAATGGCTCTTTTGAGTTTAAATTTGGGGAAGATGATGTAAATTAATTAAATAATTAATAATAAAGACATAAAGCGACACGTGACACTTTTAAACTGGTTAATGGCAGTAAAAACACTGCATCACGCGCCTCATGTGCGTGGTAACAACCCAGACAAGGAAATGGGTCAAAATGTTTTGTGGGGTGATAGGACACTTCCAAATTTAATGTGTTTTTATGCAAATACAGGACAACTTCAATGGTGACTTTATGTCTTTTCTCTTTAAAATTAGGGAAAAGGGTCATATTTGTTATACTCATAAAAAAAGTTATATTTATTCTTTGTCATATTTATTTTTGATAATATATTTATCTTTATCATCTAATTTTAAATTTATATTTGTCTTTAAGGATTAAGGAGTCGTTTGGTAGGAAGTATTAGGAGAAATAGTCCATGTATTATGTATGACATTAATTAGTATTATGTTTGGTAGAATTTTTGGGCCTAAGTATAACTAATCAATGGATTAGTTATACACCCTTCATGGTATTAGAGTATGTATTACTAATAACTTCCATTTGGTGGTATTAGTAATACATTGGATTTAATACCATGAGATTATCTATGTAAAGATAAAAATATCCCTAAAATCATTTTATTTATTTTCTTGATTTTATATTTTATATTTGTACAAGTAAATTTATTTAAATAAATTAGCTTACAAATTTTATTATTTAGAGAGAGTTGTTTGTTGATAAATAAATGCAATATATATCAATATAATATTTAAAATGTGACTTGTTTAACATTTACTAATTGAAAAAATGAATATATCACCACATGACGTTTGTGATCTTAATTGAATATATTATTTGTTGATTTATATGTGGTTTCTAATTATTTGTATTTTGAACAATTTATAAATTGCATACATATTAAAACTACAACTTGCAATTTTTATGTATAAATGTAGATGATTTATTCGATTTTACTATTATTTACCGTCTTTTCGGTTTTAAAGTAGATGGTCTATCTATTCTAAATTGAAAATTAACGTTTTTTAAGTGATTAATTTATTAAGATGACAATTATTTACCCTCAAATAATTCAAGTGAGAAAATAGCAAACATGACAACAAAATTGTTCTTCTCCTAGCTAGTTAGAAGGTCATAGAAAAATAATATTGTCCGGCAATTATCTACCTTGTCCCGATTACATAAAATAGAAAATCTCATAATAATTCAAGGGTATAATTGGAAAGAAGCTTTTTGTAGAGTTTTAGTTCAAACACAAGATGAGTTGGGAAGCAATGAACCAAACACTTGATAAAAGATATACCATGCATTACTAAACTCAGCACTACTAATCTCTACATTACTAATCCCTGCGTTATTTATTTTTCTACCAAACGACCCCTAAGTGTCTTGTTTCCTTTTTATCATATTACATGGACTTAAGTGTTATGTCTTTATCCTACTTATAATTTCTTCTTAATTTAATTATTATACAACCCAATATTATATCCACCCATTTAACCCATAATATTCATTTTTAATACTATCATTTCACTGTCATTTTTCCCCAACGAAATAACATCTATTGATAAAGAAAGAGATAGTGTTGCTCATCCAATTGAGTCTTTCGTTTGTTGATTACCATGACGACTTGCTGAATTTGATAATGACCATTTTATCATTACCGACAACCACGATTGATTTCCTAAGAAACACAACAAAAGCAATGAGCATCTCTACTAGTTTTTTCTCTGTCAAAAGACCGTAATTTTGTCGTGAGAAAGTGACAATGAAATAAGAGGTTGTTTAGTACAAAGATTAATAACACAGATATTAGTAATGCAGAGATTATTTTTTATCAAGTATTTGGTTTATTGCTTCCCACCTAGTCTTGTGTTTGGTTTAAAACTCTACAAAAAGCTTCTTTTCAATTATACCCTTGAATTATTATGAGATTTTCTATTTCATGTAATTGGGTCAAGGTAGATAACTGTCGGACAATATATATAAGTTTTCTTGCCTTCAAACTAGCTAGGAGAAGAACAATTTTGTCACCAGATTTATTATTTTTCCTTAAAAAATCGTAGTTGAAGACAAAAGTATTGAACCAACTACAATAACATACGCAGTTAACTCATAGACCTTACCCCTACCTTAAGAGTAAGGTTGGTTTCGATAGACCCTCTGCTCTAAAAAAAAAACCTTTCAAAGGAGGTCAGAAAAAGAAAACCTTGAATAATACAACAAAAACATCCAAAGTTTACAAGGCTCATTTGTGTATTAGACTTTCATGGTTTATCTACGTATCAATATCTTTATTATTTCCGTTAGTTGTTTCTTTTCGAAGAAGCGCATAAACACGTCAATATGTACACCAAATCAAGAAGTACATTGTCACGACACGAGACTACCCCCTAGTTGCGACACGGTGCTTAGAGTCACTAATGAATTCAAGCTAACCTTATGGTCTGGAATGACACTGAAATTAACATAATAAGACTAAAAATACTGAAATGCTGAAATAAAGTCAGAATAGTGTATTAAGATCAAGTAGACAAATATTTGATTAAAACATAAGCGGAATCTAATCTAATTGTCTCAGAGCCTCTGCTAATTTGAGTTGCTAGGAAAAACCTATAGCTAACTTCAAATGGTTGAAACAGAAAGTAAGTAATGAAAGAAAGATGAAGGTTGTACTCAGAGAATAAGGACTCACTAAGGTACTACTGTGCTGATTAGAAATTGTACTAACGCGGCCCTAATGAAGAACATCTTAACCTATATTATCAAATAATATAGGCAGAAAATATGTGGTAAGTACTGAGTATATAAGATAATGCATGATAGTCATGATAACTGAACATACTGAATCAGTAAACATGATGATGCAATGACCAAGAAGAGTGACATGAAACTAAGATATACTGAACTGAGATACATAAGTATATGATCATGCAATAACCAAAAGTCTAACTATGAGAGATACCAAAACTGACATAAATCATGTGAGCTACTACATCGAATTAAGTGTACTACCCTCACACCAAAAAGAGGGTATCCAATACTTGCCAAGATAAAGGACTTGATAACTATGTGGATCCACTAGACTGATGAGCCATATTGGGCTACATAAAAACCTGTGGTGGCACGTAGTTTCGGGACTTAGAGATTGCTACCAAAGGTTCACGGATGTTGATCGAAATCCTTCATCCCTAAATCCATTATGTGTTAAGTATAACTCCCAACAGAAACATGCATATAATTAATAGAGTAAAAATCTAATAATACTGAATCATGTGATAACTGATAAATACTGAGTAGTTCATAAATCATCATAACTGAAGATATCTGAATGATACTTTATCTTAAAGAATCATAGATCATGAAAAGCTAATAACTTGAGACATGCATATGAAATAGCATAATTTTGAATCATAAAAATGCTTGTATACTTAGGGTTCATTGTCACACCCCTTTTTCGACTGCGGAAAGAGTTTTTCCAATTAAAGTGACGGTATTGATTATGGGATTATTTCTTAGAGTCGCCACTTGAAATTGAGTTATGGTGTTCCAAGACACCTTTTTGAATCCCTAATCAAAAGAAAATGACTCTTTATTTGGTCTGCGAAAATAAAAGACCAGGGAAGGTATTAGGCATCCCTCGAGTCCCGTGGTTCTTGCACGGTTGCTTTTATTAACTTATACTTACTTTTAATTTTTTTTTATGGATATATGGTTATATGCTACAGTATGCTCATATATTTTATTGTTGAATTTATTAATCTCAAATCGGATGCATAACTGCATTCTCAATTTTTGAGGTATAATTACTTAGAAGCATAACTGCTTTCTTCTCTCAATTGCATCACCTTACTATTTTTAGTCTACAAATTTTAGTTTACATTAAAGTAAAATTAATATGATCATTTTGCCAAGGTGCGTCACCACATCCTTGAATCTTTTTAAGTGTCTCAAAAAGATGTAAAACCACATTCTTTACTGAAACCTTATTGTTATTTTTTACTCTTTTGTAAAGAACAAAAAAATATACTTGTCTAATGTTAGAGAGTTTTTATTTATTACTTTTTGGGCTAGTTTGCATCTCATTCTCATCCCGTATTATTAGTCAAAGGTGCATTAATCAATTTAAAAGATATAAATTTCATACTTAGGCCAGAGATAATCCAATTACTATCAAAACAAAACTGCATTAGTTTCTAAGTAACGTTTTTAATCAAAAGTTTCAAGCTCAACTTAACACTCTATCAACATACAAATTTATAAAGTAAGACAAATATTATAGCATATTCTCTCCAATGTAAATAAAATCACCTATTGAATTACATGAATAGCTTGCTTCTAACACCATTAAATAAACACCAATTAACACGAAAATAAGATATGATTGAACACCTATATGGATTAAATGTTCACCATCCTATGTGTTTCCTTCAGCAAATTATTCATAAAAAATTAACTTTTAAAAACTTTTTAGAAATTGTCCGTAAAAAATAAATAAATAAAAGTTAATATATATCTCACAAAATAATGTGTATGACATGAATCATATAAAAATGCTTAGACCAGAATATTTTAAATAACCTACTACTCACCATAAACACATCATTCTTTTTTTAATTACATTGTTGTCAGAATTAGTCCAAATCTCTAAACAATTTTTACAACCCAATATGTGTCATACCGATTTCTATTTACAATTTTTTTTATTGAAGTAAGGCCATATACCCTTTTGATTTCAAAACAACAAAGATTTGTACAAGACCAGGCTCAAAAGTGACCTGACCCAAGAAGAAAAAAATGGAAATAAGTAAAAAGACCAAATTAACAAAGAAGTGAAAAGGTCATACTCTAAACTATCTGGAATGAATATGCTGGAAGAAGCTGGTCATCGAGGTACAGAACGGGAAAAATTATTAGCATTCCGAATTTCAAGATAAAGCACGCCAATTTAACATATGAGATACTTGTCATCGTCCAACCCCCACCCACCCCCGGGAGATAGCACAATTAGCGACTAGGAAGGTAATCTCCATCTTCACTTCTAGCTAAAGTGAAAATGAAAATAACTCTTCTCTAGCTTGCAACAGGAACCTCAGAGATTCAAGATCGACGAGTGTTAACTGAAGCATACAACATAGATGATCTTGTATCAGGTAAGAAATTATCAGATTCTACTTGATCTATGGATTTCGTCACTTTGCATACACGAGAACCTTCCCTTTTGCTGAAATGTTTGAACGAAACAATCGACAGTCAACTCTGTTATATTGCATAAATTTTCTAAACTAAAATTTGATGGATTGAATCTCAAAAGAAATTAATACCACTATCTAAATTTTAGTCTAAAAATAAATTACAATTTTAGGACAATCTTGAAAGATATGATACCATGTAGTCTCTTTGCATATTCGAAAGACAGGGCAGTATAGAGTAAAACAAGCATCCAATATGATTAATAATGTCTTGATTGTGTATTGCTTAGACACCTCAAAGCTCCCACCAGGTGTGAAACACATAAATCATAACGAACTTTCTTCAGACATTATTGTTGTCACTGAATACTATGCTTTAAATTTTTTATGCCTCTCAAAAAGTTGAATCTGCATCAAGAGATTAAAGTGATTCTGCTAAATATTTTCTGATATTAGGAGTACCACTTTTATCCATGTATATAATTTGTCTACTTTCATTAGGAACTTCTTGTATAGAATTAAGCTGATAATTACCTGCAAAAATAAAAACTAAGTTAGCAAAATAATCTGCAAGAGTTTTTCCTTTCCTGAGGGAATGTTGTACTCTTGTTGACACAATTTCTTTCAAATTCTGAATAAAGCTGACTTCCAACACCACACTCCATGAAAATTCTCACTGTCCCTCTATAATATGAACCATTGTTAGAGAATCAGTCTCAATAATAATATGATACAACATATCGTCTCTACAAAACACCAAATATTCCCTTATGGCTAAGGCTTCTGCAAAACACCAAACATTTCCAAAAATCTGCTACAACATATCGTCTCTACAAAACACCAAACATTCCCAAAAATTGGTGGTCTCCTGAATTCTGACCCCTTTAGCTAGAATTAGATTTCCTTCATGATTCCTTATACAAAAAAACAGTTGAACTAGGCCCAGGGTTGCCCGTAGAAGCACCATCAATATTACCTTTAAGCCAATTTATGGGAGGAGGAACCCATTTCACCATTTTGAAGTTATAAACTACTATATAACCTTCCAGATACTACACAATCAGAGGCCAATTATTCAAGCCAAAATTACCCTTACATCTTAAGTTAATGAAATTCAGAATAGTGTAATTGATCTCCCAGATCGCCTTTTCAACAGAATAAGATCCACCATGTAGTATAGTATTTCTCCTCTTCCACAAAAACCACATTATAACTATAGGAATAACTTGATAAACTAGCTTTGTCATGTAGTTACCATCAGTAGACCACGATTTTCTCACCATCTGTTTCACATTCCACATGGGCCCAATTATTCCAGCTACACTGGAGTAATAAGACCATATTTTGGTTGAAATCTCTCCTCTTAAAGGCAAATGATTAATAGACTCCTTCATAGGAATTTTACAACACCTGCAATTCTGAGAGATATTGGGATTCCAAGCATGCATTAAGTTAGCCACAAGAACTTTACCTTGCCAAATCCTCCAGGCTAGAAATGAGAACTTGAAAGTTAAACCTTTCACGCATAAATATTTCAAGTCTTCATTGATCTTCTCCTTTTTCCTTAGCACTCCCCAAAAACTCTTAACACTGAAATATCCAGTACTAGATTTGGTCCACCAGGGTTTGTCTGCTAAATCTCCCAACTGTAGAAACCTCATATTGTATTTGATATGATCACCTACATATTCAGGGACAACATCCTGAAGAGCATCAAAATCCGAGCCCTCATAAAAAAGGTCCCCTATATCTCTTATGGGGTGACATGTTGGGGTGTCGAACTAATGTAAGTGTAAAGGCCCAAGATTGATCCAATTATCATACCCAGTGGAAGAAGTTCCAACCTTAGGTTCCCACCACAAATGTTGTTCAATGATATCTCTATTTTTGAGCATATGTTTCCATATTTGAGAGCCTCCTTTCCATTGTACAAGAGAAGGAATTTTTTTCTTGTAATATTTATCCCAAAAGAAGTTTGACCACAAATTGTTTTGGAATTTGTTTCTTGCAATATTTATTCCAAAAGAAGTTTGACCACAAATTGTTTTGTGTCCTAAATTTCCACCACAATTTAGCATATAAGTCCTGAGAAACTTCAAATAATGATATGAAACCAAGCCCTCCTTCATGCTTTGGTTGACAAAATTTGATCCATTCAGCCCAATGTTTACTTCTTCCAGATTCCTTATTACTCTAAATTTTTTAAGCAAAGATCTTATGTAATTCCTTGATCACACATATAGGAGGAGTGATAGCAGATAATACATATATAGGTATGATTTGCAAAACACTAGAAAGTAGAACTTCTTTACCACCATAGGATAACATCCTTCCTTTTCATGCCTGTAGTTTACCTTTAACTCTTTCAATCAGCTCTGCATAATGTTCCTTTCTCTTTCTTGTATGGGTGATAGAACACCCCAAATACTTCATAGGAAAAGAACCCCTATTCATCCCAACACACTGCTCCACAAAGGTTGGAATTCTTACTACTACATTTTAATGCAAATAAAAGAAACTCTTGTCTTTGTTCACCTTCTGGACAGATTGATGCTCATATTCATGTAAGACAACCATTATTGTTCCTAAAGAGTACTCATTAGCTGATGAAAATATAATGGTATCATCTGCATAAGCTAAATGATTTAACTTTGTACTACATTTAGGCAAACCATAGCCCACATAATAAGGATCATCAAATAAAGAATTAAGAGCTCTAGAAAGAGCCTCAACTGCTAGAATAAATAGGGTTGGAGAGAGAGATGGTCTTCTTGCTTCACACCGCTTGTAGAATGAAAGAAACCATATGATTGGCCATTAATAAGGACTGAGTAGTAATTGTTGGCAATAAGTTGCCATATCATATCTACAAATCTTGAGCCAAAGCCCATCTTTCTCAAGACATTTATCAGAAAAAATCAAGAAAATTTATCATATGCTTTAGCCATCTCCAATTTAATGACCACCTTAGCAGGCTTCCCTCTTTTAGTAATGTCAGTTACCAACTCTTGAGCTAGTAAAACATTTTCAATAATACTTCTACCTTTAATAAAGCTAGACTAATTTGAAGAAATCAATTTAGGTAACATATCTTCCAGCCTATCATGAATAATCCTAGATAGGATCTTGTTAACAAAATTACTCAAACTAATAGGTCTCATATCAGAGAAGGTTTGTACATGTTCCTTCTTTGGTATGACAACCAAATTAGTATGTGTAATGGATTTTGGAAGGGTATTGCCAGCAAAAAAATCTGCACCATTCTTAGAATATCACCACTAAGTATATCCTAGCACTCCTGAAAAAATCTACCAGCTAACCCATCAGGGCCGCTGGCACTCTCTGCACTTAGCTTAAAAACTGCATTTTTCACATCTTCTAAAATTGGGATAGCACACAAAGCTGCATTCTCTTCCTCAGAAATATATTTAGAGATGTGAGACAATAAAGGAAAATTAGTAAAATCACCTTCCTGCTAAAAATGTCTATGGAAATGCTCTACTGCTTCATTAGCAATAGCCTCTTCTTCTTCTTCTAACCAATCACCTTGTGAATTCTAAATTCTACTTACTCTCCCCTTCTGTCTTCTTCCTTTCACCAGACTCTGAAGAATCTGGTAGTCCTGTCCTCATTTTCAAACCAATCATATCCAGCTTTTTATTGCCAAAAAAGCCCTTCAAAATGCAGATATCTATTATATTCAGCTTTTGCTCTTTGCATGACAACTGTATTTTCATTAGAAGAGTCTTCTTCAAAAAAAATATTCTTTAATTCTAGCAATCTACTCTCTAATAATAAGTTCCTGAAAAATATCTCCATAAGTCTCTCACTCCACATAGTTAATGCCTTCTTAATTTTCTTGATCTTTCTTTTAAAGTCTAAAAGAGGGTTAAATGAAATATCAGAATCCAGTTCA
Source organism: Solanum etuberosum (assembly GCA_029582245.1). Lineage (NCBI taxonomy): Eukaryota > Viridiplantae > Streptophyta > Magnoliopsida > Solanales > Solanaceae > Solanum > Solanum etuberosum. Next base: position 31,844 of record JAJONR010007835.1, read on the forward strand.
ATCTAACCACTTCTTTAAAAGATTCATGCTCAGTCAAGAAATTTAAAAACCTGAAAGGTTTCTTTTTATTGGCACCTCCATCCTAACAAGACAATAACATTGGAGCATGGTCTGAGCCTCTTCTAGGCAAGTGATCAATATCTTAAAAAACCTGAAAGGTTTCTTTTTATTGACACCTCCATCTGAACAAGACAATAGCATTGGAGCATGGTCTGAGCCTCTTCTAGGCAAGTGATCAATATCTTACTGAGCAAAAATATTTTGCATCTCTACATTTACCAGTATTCTATTCAGTCTTTCAAAGATACAATCATCGCCTGCTCGACCATTCCACCAAGTAAAAGGACTACCTTCAAATGGTACTTGTGAAAGATCGCAAGATTCAATACATGTATTGAATTCATAAATATCTTCAGCATCTACTAGTACTCCACCAATCTTCTCCTCATTGAAGTCACCACCTATCAACCAAGGTCTATCCATCCCAATAGAAATGGAATATAGCTCCTCCATAGATTCAACCTCAGATTGCTATCACACTTAACATATGCTATAGTTGCATAAAAGCTTAAAGCAGTAAAGTAGTTTTTTAGCAAAACAGTGAGCTGCTGATCCAAATTACTCACCACTGAAACATCAAATCCATGATTAATATATAACCATATCTTTCCATTGTTGTTATGAGTCCCCAAGGGCATTCTTAATCTTCTTCATACTTGTTAATGTTTCTAACTGCTTGAAAAGTCTCCAATAATGCAACAAAAGCAAACTTGTGATGATTATGTAACATTTACACCCTTTGCAAGGCATTCTATGTCCTCACTGACCTTATATTCCAAATGAGTGCATTCATTATCATTTTGTAAAAAGGGATGTGACCTTTCTCTTTTGTTGCACCCTTACTGGTTGTGATGTATTTCCATGTCCCTATTTTTTTCCTTCCCTTGCGGACTTAATAACTTTAATAGCTCTTGGTGAAATATCTCCATCATTTAAAAATAACTCATCATTTGAATCTGAATAGAACTTTTTAGTCACCTTAACCTCCTCCATGTCTTCTGATAAACGCTCAACTAGACTTAATCCAATACTATGTGTAGGCGATCACAATCTCGTATAAATCCAACAAAGAATTGGGGTCGATCCCACAGAGAGTGATAGAGTAGAGAATTCAAATACGAAGTTATAAACGTGTACTAATCGATTGTAGGAATATAAATTATCAAAACCATTGAAGTAATTCAAAGGGGTTGGCAACGAATGTCAGATTGGGGGGGGGGGTAAGATTTGTCAATTAACAGCTACTAAAAACAGGGAGTAATCAAGTAGATAAGTGATACTTGGGGATGTGATCGATTAAATGCCAATTTCGCTATACGGGTGATTATTTACTACCAAAAGTCACTGAATCTTAGTGGGTAGCCTAGGCTTTAGATGTAATAGCCATCTCTCGATCAACTACCACGAATCAAGTGAGTTCTCTAGAACCTCAACAAGCATCATACTATGAACAGCCCAAAACCTTAATTTATCTACTCTCTCGAGCTAGATAGGTAGGATCGGATTAAGACTCACTCTCTCGAGCTGAACCCAAAACAACGCAATCACTACAATAATCAATTGGTAATCTTAATTCTAAAACCTCTCTCTCAAGCAAGCATAGAATACTAGACTAGAACTACATTTGCAACTTCAATTCATGAGTTAAAACTCAATTACCAATCAAACCCACTTCAAAACAGCAATTAAAACAGTAATTAACAACACACATAAGCTAATTTACGCAAGCGTGGTAGGCCTGCACCGGGGGAGCATACCATAGGGAGGAAAGGGAACCCGCGATAGCGATGCCAAGCCGCCGTCTATAGGCGAAGGGACGAAAGCCCGACGAAGGCCTATGCTACAGCTTTCTTTCGATTATGTCTGCTTCCGATTCTGTTATTCCGTTAGCCTTAGTTAGTCGTTTAGTCAAACATAATCACACTGTCACGCCACAAACTCAAGGGGCGCAACTGGCTCTTAATGCCAAAACTCAGGCCTGAGCCGACCCTGCTGAACCATTAGCTACTAGCGCATAGCAGCCACACGCAATCAAGAAAACAAACAAGTATATCTCGGCTTAAAATTAGGCCATCGGCCGGCAAGACCCCTGTTGACAACTACTTTCAAGAGTTTATATAAAGAAATAGCCAACTAGCACAGAAGTCCTGATTGGGCCGTCGAGGCTACCATGATCTCTATACAAAAACTGAAAGCAGGTATATATCAAGATAATACATCAAACATCTAACAAGCTTCAGCAAACCAACAAACAGGGCCAGCATGGCCATAACATAGCTATACACCCCACACACTAGTCTGCAAGCCTCTAAGAGTGGTAAATATTGGCGGGACAGGGCCCCAGCCTACCCATAAAAATATATACAACAAAAGTTAACAAACCTCCCAACTCTGGCAGCTCCGGAGGAAAGGGGCTAGCCAACCAGATAAAAGTCAATCCTGCTGCTGAGGAGGTCTACTGGGTCGTCTGTC